>JANHZT010009419.1:0-13757 GCA_032468215.1 Stegonotus admiraltiensis | reverse complement strand
AAATGCCACCTCTGGCTGGCCCCAGAGTGGGGTAGGAATGGAGATTTTGCAATATCCTTCCCCCAGGAGTGGGGAGGGAATAGAGATTTTGTAGTATCCTTCCTGTGCCATGCCCACCAAGCCATACCCACCAAGCAACACCACGCCAACCAAGCCACGCCCACAGAACCAGTAGTAAACAAATTTGGATTTCACCACTGATATAAGGACAAACTATATTAAAATGTACTGTGGATTGGTTATTCCAGTCTAGGATTCTGCTGCATATTTTCCAATATTTTGCTGCACAAAGTATTCCATTACTTTAGCAACAGCTAATAAACTAGTAAAAGAAAAACAGGTTCAACAACTCCCATGGAATTATTGGGTTTATTTCAAAGTCAACTTTCAAAATGTTTGGCTACAATGACTAGATGGAAACTTTGGTCTCCTATTTGATACCTGCCTAACTCTTAAGTTTCACTGTATTTAAAAACTCCAAGTACTTTTGAAAGAACTAGATTTTTAATTCTCCATTTGTATCTCTGTGTGTGTTTGCATGTTTTAAATGTAAGAATTTATAACTGAAGCTAAGATTTAAATAATATAATGCCAATACATCCACAATTCTTGAATAAAATATTTTGGTTTGGGTCCAGTCCTTCAAAATATAGACAGACAGACAGACAGACAGACAGACAGACAGACAGACAGACAGACAAACCGACCGACTGACCTGAAATTATTTGCCGTATCATCATAGGATTTCCCAAACAAGTTCCTAAATCTATAATCCAAGGAAGTTTTTAACAATCCTAGCCCATTATGTTTCAAATCCTACCTCTTAGATTTGTTGCTCTTAGGAAAAGTCTCCTTTCCTTCCATTAATTTCTCTTCCATTTTAAGTCAGGATTTGGAACTAATTCTTCTGTTTAACTTTCCATTTAATCCTTGGCTCTTTTTGAAGTTGTCCCTCTTGTGTCTGTGGAACTGTTTCTTCTAATTTCCATTAGATTGGAAATATTCCTACATCCTTGATTTCTTTGGATACAATGTTTATCTCTTTTTTAATAATATTTTTATATTGCCAAGCAAAGCACAGCATTCTTTCTACACTGCTATTTCATCCTGTCTGTTCAAAAACATGTTGTGAAGTTCAGCAGTGCTGGTACATTTAATAAATGGCAGCAGAGCAGTCAGGAGAGATGGAGATCTATCTTAGAATCAATTGGGCACAGAGAGAAATGAGATTCTTTAAATGTCAGTCCATGAGGCACAAGAATAAGGTTAAAAAGGAGCCCTGACTTAGAAGTAATGCATTTAATGCCTTTTCAAGCCTCTTTGTCTTCAATTTTGTTTTATTTGCCAGCAATAGAGCAGAAGGCAAGTCTGAATAAAGAAGACACAGAATGCATATATGTACAGGCAAAACTTTTATTTCTTTTTCAATTGGCCAGTCTTCCTAATATACCAAACTTTGCAGATATTTTGAAAAGCTACTTTGTTTTGATAAAGTGTTGAGCAAAGAATCAGAAGAGCCATGGTTAGTATGCAGTACTGCAAGTTACGTCTGCCGACTGCCAGCAGTTTGATCCTGGCCATCTCAAGGTTGACACAGCCTTCCAGCCTTCTGAGGTTGGTAAAATGGGGACTCAGATTATTGGGGGCAATATGCTGACTCTGTAAACTGCTTAGAGAGGGCTTTAAAGCACAAGGAAGTGGTATATACATCTAAGTGCTATTGCTATTGCTATCATGATCAGTAGATAATTCTCTCTTCAAAACTGACTTTTCTGTACTTTTGGATCACATCAACTCCTCTTTAGTGCTGCTCTGTATTGAGACAGACTAATATGCTTTTGCAAGAGGAAGTGGGATTTAGCAGGAAGAAATGTAAAGTTCTGCCTCTGATTAAGAAAAAAAAAAGCAATACATAAGTTAGGATGCAGAAGAACATGTTTCACACTAGTATATGCGGAAAGCATGTGGATGTCCTTCTCAACCACAAATTAAACCTGAACCAGAGTGTGAATCTAGTGCTACAAAAAAGCAAACACTATATTGGGTATATTAACATGGGCAAATAGTCCAGATCATGGTAATGTTCCACTCTACACTTCCCTGATCAAATTCCATTTGGAGTATTCTACAGTATCAAATTCTGAGCACTGCAGTTAAAAATATAGTGACAAATTGGAACAAGTTCAGAGGAGGCTGCCAATTTCCAAGGATAAGCTACTTTCAGACTTCAGCTCTAGTCCAAGGATTTTACACAGCTGACACAACTCAAAATTCAAGATAGCCGGTCACAGAAGTTATTCTAGCAAGAAATCTTTTCCTCTGAGACGGTCTCAAACACTAAAGCACCATTTCTCTTCCCCAAATGCAGCTGAATCTAAGCAGCCTTGATTGGCTAGTTTCTACTAAGCTTGGACTCCCATTAGTAGCCTTTCCCTACAAACAACTACTCCTTTGCCTTGTTCACTTTCTGCTTTCTCTTTGTTGGCACTGCTGTTTCAATGGTTGAGAAAGTTCCCTCCACTTGTAGGTTAGAATTCTCTGCAGTGTCTTCAAGAGTGTTTTGCCTGCATCTGGTGTCTCACTGTTACAGTAATACCAGGGTTTAGGTTCTGATTTGTCAGGCTCATAGGTTTGTCTCTGTTAAAAGGGAAGTGATGTGTATAGCTATCTATCCTTTTATCATCATCTTGAGCAATTTGTGTCATTCCCATTTCAGACTGGGCCTTCAGAAAACAGGCATTAACCACAGGCATCAACCAAAAAGCCCAGACAGTGTTCACTACTCTGGTTGCAGCATTCTACTCTTTTCTCAAAAGCAACTGTAACGTACATGTGCTACCCTTCAACTCAGATACGGTTCCACAGTTTTATTATCATGACTTTGAATTCAACCCTTGGTTTCCTGTGTCTATCAAAACAAGTTAAAGTTCACAGTAGGAGGCTAGCACTCCAGGATAATAAATAATGTAAGTTATAATCTGCGTAAAACAGTGCTGGAAAGTATTTAAGAGAGTGTAAGAAAAGATTGCCAGGATAATCCATTCTGGAATCGGTTTCTCTTTGTTAACTTACAGTCCTTTTCAACATATTTAAAAATAATACTGTAGACACTAAATTTGTGCGAAACATGCCAAAGGATGTCTTCTACAAGTCTCCAAATTTTCTGCTCTCTGCTCCCACCAATCTTTGTCTTGTTTAACTTATGTTTTCTGTTGTTTATTCTCCTACTCAGCCACTACCAACTTCTTGTTCTTGGGGTATTTCTCCTGATCAATGAAAGAAAACCTCTTTAGGTAACCAAATGGATTTTGAGATCAGATCACAAATTCAGTCCAAAGGATTGCAAAAGGATTGCAAAGCAAAAAGGATTAATGAAGAGCCGTGGTGGCACAGTGGTTAGAATGCAGTACTGCAGGCTACTTCTGCTGACTGCCGTCTGCCTACAATTTGGCAGTTCGATTATCACAGGCTCAGGGTTGACTCAGCCTTCCATCCTTCCGAGATGGGTAAAATGAGGACCCAGATTGTTGGGAGCAATATGCTGGCTCTGTAAACCGCTTAGAGAGGGCTGTAAAGCACTGTGAAGAAGTATTTAAATCTAAGCGCTATTGCTATTACACTGCCCCTTGGTGTTATCTATAAGTCCTTCAGAAAACTCTCTACTGTGGGGATTTATTTATTTATTTATTGCAAAATAATCACCCCCCCCAATCTAAATAGTCTTGAGTGTTTGTCTGGAAACATGCATAAAATTAAATTATTTAAAAATGTATATTGTACCAAACTCAACTGGGAAAAAAAAGGTTCAAAATGACTTTTGGAATTCTGTTCCATTATTAATTGGAAAATAACTCCTGTCTTAATCTAAGTCTACCTCAGCCCCATCTGTCCCTTTTAGTACTAATCCTTGGAAAGAGGACCACAGCTGGGGGCTAGGAAAACTAACAATAACAACCCTGAGAATATTTTTCTCTGAGAATGTTTAAAAAGACTTAACCATTTATAAAATTAGATTGGGATGAGGAGAGAGGGACCTCACTGTAATGTAACATAATCCTTTATTATTTTTGCCATCTTTTTAAAAAACATTTATTTAATATTGTTTATCTTTGCTTCTTCCTCTCTACTTAGGGCATTGCTTCAGTCAGGCAAACCATTTCAACAGTAAACATTTCCCCACTTCTCAGAGTATCAAATGAACAATAAATAGAAACATCCATAGGGGGAGGGTCCCCTTTGGTGTTTTCATGACTGATTTCATTTATTTTTTTTTGCAAGCATTTCCTCAGGGTACTTCCCATACCGTACGTTTATCAATTTTGAGGCGCAACTAAGCATTTCGCATTTGCGCCAGTGCGTATCCTTCAATAGTTGTGGGTTGATTGTTCATCAGATAACAATTATGTCCATTTTCTAATCAACTGCTGAAGACCGATTATTTTCTGTCAGCATTTTTACATGTGGCTGAACTACTGATCACAGAATTCAAAGACTTAATCAATGTAAGTGCTTACTGTAAGTCTCCCTTATTGTGGTGTGCAAAATTCCTTCAGCCCTGCTGCGTTTAAAAAGCTGTTCATAATGGGCTGAAGCATCACTGGAAGTTGAAAAGCAAGCTCTCCTTGTCTGTTTTTGTCTTTGAAATTTAATTATAGACATATTTCTAAGTATAGGAGAATCAGCCTTCCCTCTATTACATGTACATCTATATTATGAGGAAATAAATCACTTTGTAATCAGTACAGAGTGAATGGGTTGAAAAGTTAAACAAGGTCCATGAAGATATACACTAAATTTGGCACTAGTGAGCCAGCTCTTAACCCATAACTCTGACCATTTGGGTACAGAGTAATTTATGGATGAAAAATAGTTGTATCCAGGCTGATAAGACTAAATCTTGAAGGCATTCATGACCCCGCCAAGTTAGTTTTAACAAGAATGATCAGTTCCATGCTATTAGATCAGAAAGTTTGTTGGCATCAGTAGAGCCAGCTAATTGTTTTTATCATAACTAAGACAGAGAATAAGTCTTCTTGCAGTATTCCTTAACAAAGCATCTGTTCTTCATGAAACACTTGAATACGTTATCCTCTTACTTAGCTTTTCTGACTTTATTAAGCATAATGCTTCCAAATAATTTTTTGTTTTTCATTTACCAGAGAAGAAACAGAGGGGAAAAAATGATTCAATAAACAGAACAGAAAAGAGACCAGTAAATTTGATAATAAAAACAAACAAACAAAGAAACAAACAAACAAACAAACAAACAAACTAAAATAGGAAACTGAATGTTCAATACCATAATGCCCATGGATGTAATGAGGACCCCAAATGTCCTTAAATCAATTTGAGTGTAATTGCATGGGGATAACCTTGGGAGACTGAGTGAAGCATAGCCCATAGCTGAATAATGGGCAGAACATAAAGCTCAGAAGGGGCCCTCTCTAAGTTATCCAGCTGTGAGGTTGACATTGGGAGAATTGTATCCTTAGACTCACAAGATTGATGTCAGCCTTACCAGGTAGACTAGACAGGAAGCACAACCAGAGAAGCTAATTCTACTTTATTGTAAGGCTATATTAAAAGAATCTCTCAAGTCTGAAAACATAGGCTGGAAGTCATTTCTTTATATATTTCTTTTCTTTATTACATTGAAAGTCCCTTCTTTGTACATTTCTTTTCTATCTTCTCTTTATTAAATTCATTCTTTTTCTTCTTTCCTACACTCTTTTATCTACTTTTTTCTCTTTTTCTAAATTTAGTTTGTATTAGTTTTTACTGTTGTAATCAAAATGCTTAATAAAAATTATGTTCAAAAACATAAATCAATAAATTGAGCCCATGACTCATTACAGTCATCCATGGTGTATCTATATTAATCACTGGTAGAAATTGCTGTATAATTGAATCCATATGTTTGTGTTTCCAATCCTGAACAGTAAGTCTTTTGATAGAAAACCATTTTCTTTGTCAACTCCTGTGTAATTGAGATAGAACATAAATATCTGAAAATATTTAATCTCAAAATCTTTATATTTTTATTTAGGGCTTCCCTGAATCATTTGAAAAACTTCCCTTTGGGTAATACTGTACAAGTTCTATATAAAAGATCAGAAGCATTTTCAAATGTACTATAGCTCTCTTTTTGCAGTTGTGATACATATTGTACCGTTGACACAGTGGTTGGAGAGGGTGGTATTTTTATAACTCATGTGACTGTTAACTACAGAGGAGCACCAAACACCATTACTGGACTATATGATCTCCATTTTAACTGCCATTGATTTTAAATGTTGAATTTTAAAGAACCTAAAATTAGGATTCTGATATTAAGAATATTATTGAAAACCATACACAATGTCATTATGTATTTATGATGTCTTCACACTATATTTCCACATCTACAAGGGTTTTGACTTGACTTTCCACTATTAAGCAACATTTTGACCTTCTGCAGACATGCAATTCTGTTGCTATATAATTTATTGGCTTCGTCCCACAACCTATTTTTGCTTACTTGCAAAATTT
This sequence comes from Stegonotus admiraltiensis, assembly GCA_032468215.1. Taxonomy (NCBI): domain Eukaryota; kingdom Metazoa; phylum Chordata; class Lepidosauria; order Squamata; family Colubridae; genus Stegonotus; species Stegonotus admiraltiensis. The sequence goes on along the minus strand of JANHZT010009419.1, from coordinate 7,229 downwards.
TGCAGTTTCCCTGGTATTTTGTCATCGAGCTGGGAAAACACTGTTGCTGACCCACCTCAAAAGTTCCTACCAGCTGATTATCAATTGTCCTGTGCTAATGAAATATGACCAAACCAACTTCTTTAACTGCAGAATAGGAAGACTTAGAGATCAAGATATTAGCTTCCCCTAAGGTACTACCTTCTCTTCACATAACAGAAATGTATACTCACCTGTCTTGATATAAAGAAACACAAGGAGGGGAAAAAAATTAAAACAGGTCATTTGTTAACAGCATAGGGTGAGAAGGAATGCAACATGATCTGCATTATCAAGCCTCCATTTTACTTGTATAAAACTAATTATTCTTATTTTTAAAAACCCAAACTAAGGACCCCACCTTATATTCATTCTGAGTTGTAGTTACTTTAGAGCTTAGGAAGGCATACATGGAATTCTTTTTCATCTTCACAGGAATCTTATAAGGTGAGCTCATGGGTGCGATAGTGATATGCCCATAAGCAGAGGTCCTTGAGGAAGAGTATATAAAATATCCTCCAGCATTTTACGGCTAAGTAAAACTTTGAAATGAAGGATTTATAGAACAATCCAGGAGTAGGTAGACTTTCTGGGGTTGGTGGAGTCTGTCATAAGCACCTTCACAAAACTGGGGTCCTTGCTTATTCAAAATAGCTTGGTTATTCCTTGCCATCTTTTTTTGTTTTTGTTTTTTGGCCTTGTAGGCTGTTGTCTTATATCACAGGTAACATTTGTTTTTCTTCTGTCCTTTCCAAGCAAAAACAACAACAACTAGGTTGCAGCAGTCCATCTTATTTATTTTCTAAGAATGACTATGAGATCTATTTGAGCCCAGAGCAATTTCTGTCAATAAAGATGATGATTGAGAGTAATGCTTTCCAGCATGTCAACTTCCCAATCACATTAGTCAAAAGTATCATCTTAAATGCCAGTAGGACAGGAAACCAGGTAGTCACCAAGATAGGTTTCTAGGAGCTGACTGATCCTCATTAAGCATTGTGGCAATGTAAGACACAGTCCTCATATAAAGAGCTTCTTTTCAGAATGTTCTGGTTTTCCTCTCTCCCTGAAAAAGTTTACAGTATTTACATCCCACAGTTCTTCAGTTAAACTTCATAAAGATTGTTGAGTTCTAATCCACTTACATAAAACTGCTTCCATAAATTGACTTGAGACAAGAACATAGCAACGCTGCTTGATCAGATGATGAGCAAACCCACTGTGAAGATCTTATGAAATTTCCTAAATAGTTTGCATTGCCAAATAAAGCAAAGCTTCATTCCAAGTTACAAGATAAAATATTTTTCCCTCCCTAAAATGATTTTGGAGCAGCTATCTGGAGGCTCAGGGATGTTAATAGAAGCACTTCCTTTGAAAACAAAATCACCTTATATTTAAGATTTTAACTTATAATGGAAGGGAGCTCCAGATTGTGAAGCCCCTTAGGCTGCACTACGGGCTATTTGCAGGAGAGAAGCCAGAAGGGATGAGGTATCCTTTCACAGATATGGCCTCTAAAAACTTGTTCTCTCTTTTCCAGCCTGGGGTGGGGCAGGGGGGAAAAGAGAGAGAGGGAGAGAGACAGAAAGAGAGAGAGAAATGAAAGAGAGGAAAAGGAGAGAGAGGGGGAGAGGAAGAGGAGAGAGAGAAGAGAGACAGAGAGAGGAGAGACAGAGAGAGAGAGAGGAGAGAGAGGGGGAAAGAGAAGAGAGAGAGAGGAGAGAGAGGGATGAAGGAAGGAAGGGAGGAAGGAAGGGAGAGAGGGAAGTGGCAAGGTAAAAATCCAAAAGTGTAGCTTTTGGACAGAGTGATGTCGATACATCATTTATCATACGTTTCAGTTTAAGGAAAATGGTAAGGGAATGTCTGCAATAAAATAATCAAGCACAGAGAGTACCAAGGTCCCCACAGTTCAACCCCAAGTATCAATAGTCTTTTCCGATTTTTAGGTGATATTGTAAGAGGACAAAGACCAACTTTTTGCCATAAAGAATGTATACCAGGTAACTTATCAAGCAGTCAGGATTTAATGCATAAAAGTAGCAAACCAATGTGATTCATGAGCAATGAAATCACAGAGAATGTCTTTATTTATTTATTAGCTTTTTTTTGGTCTCGCCTTTATTACTTGTTTATAACTAACTCAAAGTAGTGAAGATCCCTAATTCTCCTTCCTCCTTTTATTTTTTCCACAACAGCAACCCTGTAAGGTGGGTTAGACTGAGAGAGAGTGACTGGTCCAAAGTCACCCAGCTGGCTTTCATGCCTAAGGTGAGACAAACTCAAAATTACCTGGCTTCTAGTCCAGCAATTTAACTACTATACCAAGCTGGCTCTCTTTGAACAATAATCTATTTTCAAAAAACTTCTTTAGACTGGAAGTAACAGTTATGAGCCCTTATTCAATTGGTATTCATCAAACTGCAAAACAATCTGGGATATTGGGCTTACCTTAAGCAGACCTCGTAAATTCTTCATTCAAGCAAGCACTTCAGCCTTTCTGCCTTCATTCCTGTGAATTGAATAGTTAAAATAATTAATTTAGAGGCAGACAATCCTGGGCTAGTGGGGACAAATTTGGGCTTGGGTTAATGCTAGAAACTATACTAACTGTGCAGAGGGATAATAGCTCCATGAACCGGACCTGTTCATAGTCATCATCGTAGTAGTTGTAATGATGTAGAAGGAGAAGAAACCTGTTTTCCTTATATAGCAATGGTCCATTTGAACTAGGTGAAGATACAGGTCACACTACATATGGGATTTCCATTCCCTTTCAAAACGATCAGTGAAAAACATTCTATATAAACCAGGTTAGCTAAAAAACCTTTCCATGACAATTATTCTAAATCTGTAACTTACAAGAACCACATGGCTGGCTCTCTAGAAATGGTTGGACTCCAGTTCTTATCATCCTTCACCATGATCCATGCTGGCTAGGGCTCATAGAAATTTGAAGTTGAAGAACCCTTGGTTGGTGTCAATTGCCATCACTATAGGACTTGAAGCGAAATCTATTTAACCTTTATGATATAGTGACCTTTTAGAAAAAACTAAGAATTTAAATGAACACAACATTGTTAAGATGCTGTGTGATATATAATACCAGGATAAAAGTGCAGAAATTACTTCAAACTCCATGAGTTCTGTAGAGAATCTTTATATTTTATACCCATGCCTACTCCCTTTTCTCATTAAACGCAGTATCAAAAAATATTACCTGTCAATTTCAAGATATCCCTACAAACAATACATACAGTACAATAAATGCAGATCATGGAAGGAAATTAGTTCAACTGGTGGCCACTGTAGAACAAATTCATTAATAGATGGGAATCTTTCATATTTGTTTTGGAGTCTTATTGTAAAATAGTCTCCATTTAAATGACTCACTAGAACGCCTAGAGAATGACGTCATTTTATCCCCAGAGATTTTTCCAAGAAACTTTTTATCCTCCATCCCTGTGAATCACTTTGATCTTTCAGATTAGATTGTACAGGAGCATGACCCAGCCATTTAGATTTGTGAATGATGGAATTGCTCACTAGTTAAATAAATTTGCAGCTGTACAGTAAGAGGATCTGAATTTCCAAATCTTCTGAAAACATAAGTACTTTGCAAATCCTCCTTATGGGGACTGTTGATTTGGTTGAGCTATTATAAACTTCAATGCACTCAAGCTACTACTTTGGTGCTTATCCAGTTGAAAAAATATTCTGCAAGAATAAAGGAAGAATCAATTGTCTCTGTAATAGTTTATTTACAGATTGCCCATGTTAGGTTGTTAGAGGAGATGCTTCTTCCTGGGGCAAATTATCATTTCAATGGAATCATTGAAACAAAGGGCTGGAAGGGACTTCGGAGGTCTTCTAGTCCAAGCCTCCTGCTCAGGTCAGGAGAGTTATGCCATCCCAGTCAAATGATTGTTCAGTCTACTTTTGAAAGCAGCAGTGATGGAGAGCTCACAACCCCAGAAGTCAAGTATTCCTTTAAATAATTGCTCTTGCTGTCAGAAAATTTCTCCTTACTTCTAGTAGTAAGTAGTTCTCTTTGACAACTTCAACCCATTACTTTTTGTCCTGCCCTCTGGCACCCTAGAGAATAAGCCATTCTCATCTTCTTTGTGACAGCCCCTCAACTACTGGAAGACAGTTATCATGTCCCCTCTAATACTTCTCTTCTATAGGCTATGCATACCTAGCTCCTTCAACCAAATCACTGGAGGTTTTTAAGAAGAGATTGGACAACCCATTTGTCTGGAATGGTATAGGATCTCCTGATGGATCAGAGGATTGAACTAGAAGACCTCCAAGGTCCTTTTCCAACTCTGTATTCTGAACCTCAGCTCTTAAATTCAAAATATGAAAGCTAGAATTAGTCTGTATTCAGAGAAACACAATGAGCCTTTTGATATTATTCCTATCTTGTATAGCTTCTTTTCTCTGCCAAATTTTTTTCTCAGGGGAAATGGGATGTTACTCTCATAATCATTTGGAATAGATTTTGAGGCACAGAAGAAAATCACTATCCTTTCCCTTCTGCTGCTTGAAACAGTACCATTTGCAAGAAAATAGCACTGAAATTCTCATGTTGAATCTAGATTCCAATGAAATCAGTGGATGAAATTAGTCATTCCTGATGTCCTAAAATCTTCCCAATACATATTAATATAATGTACATACAATCTCATTTGCGAATTGGTGATGGCAATTGCTGATTCACCTCACAGAAGCATTTTCTATAAAAGAAGTGTATATTATTTAAGTTGGAACACTAGTCATTATGTCATACTATTGGGATTCTATCCAGAATTCCTTCTTGTTGAGATCTGGCTTAAAGTAAAAATGGCCCCAGGAAAAATTCTTTGGTATTCTCTAGGTTCTTATCCTTGAGAATAATTTTTTGTTTATATTCCAAAGTATGAGTGAACTGGGAACCACATATCCTTTATGAGCTATACATTTCAGCCATTCTTGCAAGGGGAGGAAGCAAATGTAATCCCACATGCTATGTAATCCTATCTTTCTACTGTTGAGTTTTGATGTCTACTAAAGAAGTAGAAACATTGACTAGCAATTTAGGTTTTCATATCTGGCAATAGCGATTATCGTATGATCTATAGTTAGGTTGTTTTTATTACTTTATATGACCAAAATTAAATATTCTGAAGGTAGGGAAAGGCAGTGGCAACATTTTACAAGGTGATAGGGATAGAACAAAATGAATCAAAGTCTGTCTGAATGGTGCCACTCTGAGGTAATATTTCATTGCATGCTATCAGGTTGATGTTGACTCTCCACAATCACATCAAAAGACCTTCTCCTAGACAATCTGTCCATGATTTGGCCTGAAGTAATATAACAAAAACATGGTCTCTAAAAGGAGACCTAGGCCGTATAAGGCTTGAATTTAAGAATAAGCATCCTGAATTGTATCCAAAAGCTGCAATTGGCATGGACAGACACATTACTATTGCCCAATATTCACCAAAACATGTTTTGCACAGCCCTAGACTCCGAAACTTCCTATAAAGCTCATTGCTGTAGCCTGTCCTATAATAATTAAGTCTAACTAGATCTCAGGTCCTCATAATCTTGGAATAAATTTGCTTTTAAGCTACTAACAGGCAGCCATGGCTGTTGATGTTTTAGATGAAGAAGCAATTCTACTATACAATTTGTTGATAATGTGTCTAGAAAAATGTTATAATTGTCATTCCCATATCTTGAAGGCTTAATTGTTCCTTTGAGAATTGGGCATAAATTGTTCCTTTGAGAATTGGACATAAATTGGAGCACATTGCACCTCTGTTCCATGAGCTGCATTGGCTACCAGTTTGCTTCTGAGTGAAGTTCAATGTTCTGGTTTTAAATTTTAAAGCCCTACATGGTATAAGGCCAGGTTATTTGAGGGACCATCTCTTCCCACTTATATCAGTCCATTCCATCAGATTGATCAGGAGGGGTATCCTGTGGGTCCTGCCTACTGAGTTTCACCTAGTGGGATCCAGGTGGCATGCCTTTTATGCTGTGGCCTTTGCCCTCTGGAATATCATTCTACTCCCCACCCCCCAAGTGAGGTTGGTTCCATCTCTGCTTGCCTTCCAAAAAACCTCTCAAACTGTAGTTCTTCCACGGTCCCATGGGGAGACAGCAAGTTGTCAAGTCATGATTGTCGTCTTGCTATCTTGGATTTTTCTTTTTTTATTTGTGTTTGAGTGTTTTATGGTGTTTACTGTTTTTATCTATTGTGTTCCTCCCAGGGTCACATTTTATGTTATATAAACTTGCTAAATAAATAAAATAATATTTGAGAACCATAATACTTCACTAGATTTTCCTATAATAAGCAGATTTAATAGTTTTTGAACCTTTCCAGTGTTTCATCAAAACTACAGAATGCATAAAGAAACATTCTAAGCTTATCCTTTCCCAGAGACATAAACATTCACTTTTCTGATACTTGGTTGCTGTGACCAGAATAAACAACTCAAGTAGATGGCTTGAAGATAGTTTTGTCCAATTTGAACCCTTACATAAATAATTGGACCCTGTGCTCCAACTATTACAGCTCTATTGTTGTGTTAAGATTTCCAGTGCATATATTGGAGTTCTCTTTTGCTTATTTCAGGACTCAAGCATATATTTCTTTCCCTGATTCAATGCTTGTGTCAACTGTGAAGCGAACCTGGCTGAAGCCATCTTGTGCTGGCTCATAGTTGTCACGAAGCTTGAGAGGGGGAAGGAAGGGGGGGAAGTAGATAGCCTGGCTAACAGTCAAAACAGAAAGCTTTCCTGTGGGAACCAAGGTCATTGTAACAGGTGGCTGCTGAAGGAGAAGAGGAGCCTGCTAGCTACGTTCATTGGACAATGTGACCAGTGACACTTGGGAGGGGGGATTTTTCCTCTTTTAATTAGGTGAAAACCGTGGGAACTTTCAGAGTTGGTTTTCACCAGCTGTGCCGATATGATGTATCCAATAAACATGTTCTTTCAGGAATCTACGTACTTTGGAGTTCTGTTTTCCATGGGTACGTTACTTGGAACACTGACAGCTTGCTTGCTTATTTATTTATTTATTTATTTATTTATTTATTTATTTATTTATTTATTATTTTATTTAATTTTTATACTGCCATTCTCCAACAGGACTCAGGGCGGTGTACAATGAGAAAAAAGGAAGCAAAAACAAAATTACAGTCAATGTACAG
>JANHZT010009416.1:0-11707 GCA_032468215.1 Stegonotus admiraltiensis | reverse complement strand
AGCCTTCATACTTCTGTATATTTATACAAAGTCAGCTTATTGCCCCCACAATCTGGGTCCTCATTTTACCCGCCTTACAAAGGATGGAAGGCTGAGTCGACCTTGAGGCTATGCTCAATCCTAAATAAGGTTTCAGGTCAGGAAGCCATGCAATCCACGAAGCCAAAAAAGGAAATAGAGGTGAGGCTGCGGGCAGGAGCAGTGTTTTACTCCAAGACAACCCCGCCCCCCTGGATTTTTAGAGGGCTTTCTTTCCTCTTTGACCATTTTAAGCCTATTGCAGAGCCTCTACTCTCAAGCAGGGCAGGTTAGCCTAGTTCTGAAAGGAAGGAATGGCTCCACACGAAAGGTAAATCACCTACATCAGAGTGAATTTGCCCTTTCACCCTCAAGAAACCCTTCCGCCAGCTCTCCTTACGCCCCCGCAGGATGATTGGCAGATGCGGCGGGGCTCCTCACCCGCCACAATAAAAGGACATGTTGAAAAGCAGCCGCTTTCTGCCCTGACGCGCCCTTTCTTCCTGAATTCAAGGGCGGCTCCGGGAGCGGAGGCCTGCAGGCAGGCAGTCACGTGCCGGCAGGCGGCGCTACGGCTGCTCTCGCTGCTCCGCGGCAGCTGCTGCCGCCGCCGCCTCCACCGCCACCTCCAGTCCTCAATCCCAGTTAGGGCATCCACCGGCGTCGCCTCGCGCTGGGAGCGGCCGCCCGGGAGAAAGGATGCTCCGCCGGATGCGGCGAAGGCGAAGGCGCAGGAGACGGGACTTATCGGGGGCCGCGCGCCTTTTGTAGCCGAAGCCGCCGCCTTCCCCATGGCGAGCGTGGCGGCGGAGCTCCCCGCCAGGTTTGAGCGGCGCGGCCCGGCTTGGAGGAGGAGGAGACGGACGAAGACGGCCGGGGCCGAGGGTGTCCGGGCCCGTTTTTACTCCCGTCTCGCTGCGCTCTAGAAGCGCTACGGCGGTAGCGCCATGGCCGAGATGGAACGTCCAGAGGACGCGGCCCGGCTCTGGCGAGACGCCGCCCTGCGCGCCAGGAAGCTGCAGAGCAACCTCCAGCAATTGGAGCTAGAGCTGGGCTCCCGGGGAGAGAGCGGCCCGGAGGCACCGCCGAAGCTGAAATCCTCGCAGCAGCAACAACAACCGCCACCGTCGCCCTCGCCGCTGGAGGCATTGAACCTGAGCGGGCGCGGCCTGGATGAGTTACCGGAGGGCTTGTGCGCTGCCGTGGGCAGCAGCCTGAGCGTCCTCTCGTTGCGGAGGAACCGACTAGCTCATCTGCCCTCGGCCGCCGCCCTTCGGCACCTGGGCCGCTTGGCCGAACTCGACCTCAGCCACAACCGCTTGCGCTGCCTGCGCGACGACGGCCAAGCGCTGGCGTTCCTGCGCGGGCTCCGTAAACTCAACCTCAGCCACAACCAGCTCGGAGCTGAAGGGACGCTGCCCAGCGGGTTGGGCGAACTGCAACAGCTGGAAGAGCTGGATCTGAGTTTCAACCGCCTTAGCCACCTGCCAGCCGAGGCCCTGGCCCACCTGCGACAGCTCCGCACCCTGGACGTGGACCACAATCAGCTTTCTGCCTTCCCTCAAGCCCTGCTGGAGCTGGACGCTCTGGAAGAGCTGGATTGCTCTGGCAACCGACTCTTGCAATCTCTTCCGGAGGGCATCACATCTCTTCGGCATCTGAAAATCCTGTGGCTCAGTGGCACTGGCTTGGTGGCCTTGCCCGAGGGCTTGTGCCAGCTGGGTACCCTTGAGAGTCTCATGCTAGATGGGAACCGCCTGAGTGTCCTGCCTGCTGGTTTTGGCAGCCTGCAGCGTCTCAAAATGCTGAACCTCTCATCCAACTTGCTGGCTGATTTCCCGGCAGCTGTGCTGGCCCTTCCTGGCTTGGAGGAGCTCTACCTCAGTCGCAACCAGCTTACCCTGTTGCCCGCTGGACTTTGCCAGCTTTGCCAACTCCGCACGCTTTGGCTGGACAACAATCGCATCCGCTACCTGCCTGATTCCATAGTCAAGCTTTATCAGCTGGAGGAACTGGTACTTCAGGGAAATCAGATCGCCATCCTTCCAGAGGGGTTTGGCCAACTCAGTCGTGTGAGTCTCTGGAAAATCAAAGACAACCCCTTGATCCAGCCCCCCTATGAGGTCTGTATGAAGGGCATCCCTTACATAGCTGCCTACCAGAAGGAATTGGCTCACTCTCAGCCTGCCCTTAAGCCCCGTCTCAAACTAGTCCTCATGGGCCTGAAAAATGCAGGCAAAACTCTGCTTAGAAAGTGCCTCATGGAGGAAGAGGAAGAGGAGCAGGCAGAGTCACCTTTTGGTTCAGCTAACAAGAATTTTGAAAGAACCCAAAGCAGGGGGTGCTTCATACAACCCCTGAGAGACCTGCCCCAACCTCTGTCTCCAAAAGCACAGCCAAACCATTGTCCCATTGTGGAACAGCCCGAGGCTTCCCCTTTGTCTGTCTCACCTCTAAAATGTTCCTGTTTAGGATATAACTCCACTGAGAAGAGGGATGTGTTCAGTCAGTCCCCCAAAGTTATTGGTCAGACCCAGACAGGAGGCTCTGCTGCTGAGCAGCAGGATGATATCCCATTGTCCCCATCAATTAAAATACATAGAGAAACCTGCTTGGGGAATTATCCCCTGAGGCCTCCAGGCTCACATGTAACAGGGTTGCCAGGCAGCAGCAAAGGTATTGAAGTGGTAGACTGGACAGCAGATGTGGAGAGAAGTCTAACCTTCATTGTATATGAGCTGGCAGGAGACCCAAGTTATGATGTGATCCAGCCATTCTTCCTCTCTCCTGGAGCCCTCTATGTGTTGGTAGTAAATCTGAGTACTTACATGCCACAGTGTTTTTATCCTTCTGTCGGACATTTTCTTCACTGGCTGGGGGCAAAGGTGCCTCATGCTGTGGTATGTATGGTGGGCACCCATGCAGACCTCTGTCCTGAACGGGAGGTAGAGGAGAAATGTTTAGACATCCACCGCCAGATTGCCTGGCAGGAGAAATGTGACTATGAAGGCCTCCAGATTTTGGCCCGGCAGGTGGATGAAGCTCTGGGGCAGGATTTTGATTTGCGCTGCTCTAGCCCCCATGTTGCTTTCTATGGGGTATCGGACAAGAATCTGCGGCGCAAGAAAGCTCAGTTCCAATATCTGCTCAATCACCGTCCACAAATCCTCTCCCCAGTTTTACCTATAAGCTGCTGGGATTGTGTTCAGGTCCGCCGATTGCGAGAGAAGCTCCTTTCCGTGGCGGAGCACAGAGACATCTTTCCAAATTTGCACCGGGTTCTGCCGAGATCCTGGCAGGTGCTGGAGGAGCTGCACTTCCAACCCCAAGCTCAACAGCTATGGCTAAGCTGGTGGGACTCTGCTCGACTTGGCCTGCAGGCAGGGCTGACTGAGGATCGTCTCCAAAGTGCACTTTCCTACTTGCATGAGAGTGGCAAACTGCTGTATTTTGAGGAGCACCAGACCCTGCGAGAATATGTTTTCCACAATCTGCCCAGGCTCATCGACATTCTCAATGTCTTCTGCCAGCATGATGCCTCAGTATTGCTCCAGAAACTGCTCAGCAGCACCCATATGGATGAGATGAAGGCCACACAGCTCCACCACTATGTGGAAGGATTTCTGCTTCATGGCCTTCTCCCTGCCCATGTTATTCATCTGCTTCTCAAGCCCCACATCCAAAGCAGAGAGGACTTGCAGCTTCTGCTGGAATTGTTAGAAAAAATGGGACTCTGTTATGGGGTTAACAAGCCCAAATCAAAACCCTTGAATGGAGCTACAGCATGGTACAAGTTCCCCTGCTATGTGAAGAACGAGATGCCTCATGCAGAGGCATGGATCAATGGTACTACCCTGGGTGGGCAGTCTTTTGGGGCAGAACAGCTGCAGATTGAGTACAACTTTCCCTTTATTTTTCCCCCTGGATTGTTTGCTCGCTACAGTGTGCAGATTAACAGCCATGTGGTTCAGCGGTCAGATGGAAAGTATCAGATCTATGCGTACAGGGGGAAAGTGCCGGTAGTTATAAGTTACAGGCCTGCCAAAGGCACCCAACAACCAGATACACTATCTATTGCTAGCCATGCATCTCTACCAAATATATGGACAGCTTGGCAAGCCATAACCCCCTTGGTGGAAGAACTAAATGTACTGCTTCAAGAATGGCCAGGCTTATACTACAGTGTGCATGTCCTCTGTTCCAAGTGCCTTAAAAGAGGGTCACCCCACCCACATACCTTTCCAGGTAAGAAACTTTAGCTGATTGTCAAGATAATATCTCCTTTGCATTGAGTTCAGTTTCCTAGTTGGTATATGGGCACAGCCAACTTGTTTTCTTGGCAATGGTATGAAAGTGTCTCACCATTGTCTCTTTCTGGGATGTTTTTCAATTTCCAAGTCTAATCTACAGTCTTGGGATTTCCTGGTTATTTTCCATCTAATTAACTCACATTCTGTTTAGCTTTTGTGCATTCAACCAATTATGTGCTGCCAAATTTTAAATATGCACAGTGTTTAAATAAAGATTACAGTTTGCCAATAAGTGCAGGTAGTTGCCTGTAAAAAGGTAGATATAGGGAGCCATTTTACCACATATCTGCATGATTTTTTTGTTAAAATCTCACCTAGAAGGATTATGTAGAGGATCATATCCTAACAGTCTGATTGTTACAAAAAGAAAAAAAAATATCCAAAGGTAGGTTTGATGCTCTGGTTTGGACACGACTTTGCAACTAACAACAACAAAAGCAGGCCAATTTACTTAATCCAGATGAGAAATTTCAGCACTTCCCAGTGTTCTAGTCCAGCTGGTTCTCAGTTATAACCAATTGAGCCCAAAATTTCTGTTGTTAAAGTTGTGCCCCATTTTGCTATTATTTTTTTTTGCCATGGTGGTTTAACGAATTGCTACAGTTGTTAAGTGAATCATGTGGCCGTTAGGTGAATCTAGCTTTCCCCATTGACTTTGCTTGTCAGAAGTTCCCTAGGAAGGTTGCAAATAACAATCCCAGGACCTTGGGATGCTTCAACCATCATAAATAAAATGGGTTGCCAAACACCTGAAGTTCGATCACCCATGACTGAGGATACTGCAATGGTCATAAGTGTGAGAACTGCTCATAAGACACTTTTTTTACTGTCATTGTAACTCATTAACAGTCATTAAATGAAAGGTTGTAAGTCGAGGACTCGCTGTAAATTGTAGGAATATAATAAAAGTTTTTTGTATTACTTGACATAATTTAGGGATATTTTACTAGATACCTGTACTAGTTATATATTGAAATTTGTCCACAGTGAAGAAGGTAAACATGAAGTGTGTTCAAATTTTTGTGCACTATAGCTTGGCATCTATATTATCTTATCAAATGTCAAATGGGACTACAGAATGTAATCGAATATGTGTAAATGGCTATCTGTATCTTTTCCCAAAATAATCCTGAAATAGTTTTGGTAACTTCTCCTAATTGTCGTATTGAGTAGTTATATTGCTGCGGTAAATTATTACTTAGTAAGTAATCATTAATTTACTCTTTCTTGTTTAGTAGACACTGCAGCCCTGTGAGAAAAGGTTCTAAATTTTATGTAGAATGTAGAATGCTGCTTTATTTAGCTCTGTGAGTATTCATTTCCATGCATTATTCACATTTTGATTGCTGCTGAATCCATATCCTTTTTTCAGGTGCTTCTGAAATTGTTTATGGCTGTGTTTGCACAAAATGTTGAGTTAAAATATGGTTAGCAAGGTTGTGGGAACGTTGCTGTTTAATTTGATTCATTGTATTGAATCATTGTATGAACCCAGCCAATTTAATTAACTCAGGAAACAGCAATTAAGTATACCGGTTCCCCCCCTTCCCCGCTGTATATGTGTGCATGTATGTTGCTACCCTACATCTTAATAGGCCTATAATGTTTATGGCATCCAAGCCTTGTGCAATGGGCATCAATTGGAAATTTCTTCTATTCCCCAATACTTTTTTTTATATGTTTGTGCCTAAAACAAATTCTTTATATATTGCTACCATGTGGCTTGTCCTCTTTCCAGTGTCAACATGTGATTGACTCCCCACTTAATTTTTCTATGTGGAAATGGATGGGTGTGTGCTTGCTGCTTTCACCTCAGGCAGTCATAAGTTGTACAGGCCTGATGAATAATATGCAAAGTAATTCTGAATGTTGTTGAATGCTCATATAGCAAACAGCCTCAAAATGTTAAAAAAAACTATCTTAATTGGTTTTCAAAGAGTGTAACGGAAGCAAACAATATTTCATCAGGACTTTCATCTAAATTGCTTGTTAAAGGGAAAATTAAAACAGTTAAGTAAAGTGGAGCCTATTTTTTTCTTCTGGCAATTTGATCATATCTTGAAAGAGTTTGTTGAACATGCTCAATGTAGGCTTTGTTTATGGATTTATGATATACCTCTCATAGTCATTAGATTTCTGTCTAGCCTTTCATTCAGGAACTCAAGTATCATACATAATGTACTCTCTTATTTTCTCTCAATAAAAACCATATGATGTTTTCACCTCTCCTAATCCAGCATTTCCATCACTATACCAAACTGGCTCTCATTGTGCAAAATCTATTTCTGTATACACTTCTAGCTTTCCTAAGCCAATATAAATAGCCAATGATTTTGATGTTTATTCGTTTAACAGGATTTTTGTATTTCTCCAGTCTCTGTATATTGGCAATTTGCACTAGGAGCTCTCTACCCATAAACTAAAAGCAGACCAGTGCCTCCTCAAGAGACAGACATAATTATTTTAAGTGCATTGTAGCACAAGGTAAAGTGCACCAGAAATACCTAAGGAGTGGTGTCTCTGAAAAAGATGGCTTTCAGTTGATCAGAGTAGAAACCCATAGAGAAAGCTAAGGCAAATTCTGGTACCATTTCCTGGTTGAGGCTGGAGGTGGTATGCATTATACATTCAGATAGCATGCCAGTGGCTGATACTTGCTATCCACACCTTTGGGGAAAAAAGGTAATATGTATGTGTGAATGTATAAAAGCACTGTATACCATCAATAGTACCATTGCCTTATACTAGGCAGCATCAGTCACAATATTAAAGCTCTTTGCTCTGCCCAACCAGGTTACGTCACACACTTCGCAGCTCTCAGCGGTGCCCAAGATTACATTATCTGGTAGGCCTTAAAGGAAGCCACTGAGGCTTTATCCCCTTTTCCCTAATTCACTGAGTGAATTATCCCTTTTTCTAGCTTAACTTCTTCCAGAATCTGAGAAATGGTTGTGAAGACCTCTGAACATAAATTAGGTAAGACTGTGAGTCATTGTTCTGAAGAATTGCAAAATGCTACCTCTATCCCAGCTTTTAATTGTTTGAATAGGAGAGACAATCAACCTTCTCTTCCTTCCCCCATACCCGAGACATGACATAGTGTGGTGATTACTCTAAATTTTCAGTACAGTATGACAAACTGATTTTCTGATAATGGGCTGTCTTAAAGTTATCGCTTTTACATCGTGATTGGTACTTTTTTTGATTTGTAATGGAGACTTGAGTCAGAACACCAAGAGTATTTTTGGGAAACAGAACATAATATGCTGGCAAAAAGTCAAGACAAACATCTGATCTTAATAAGCAATGTATTTAGAAGGGCTTTCTTTTAGGCCATTCAAGTGCTTGAGAATGTGTTTCATTAAGATGGAGAAGAAAAGAATTGAGCAGATTTTAATTTGTTCATATGGTATATTTTTACTTTGCTAGAAATGTTCGTATACAGTGATATTTTATCATTGCTATTCTTGTATGTGGTTTTTGGTAAATAACTCTGAAGGTCACAGTGATCATTTAAAATTTGCTTTTGGAAATCTTTGAATTTTTTTATTGTAGACTAATGTCCGGATACCAGAACTGTCTGGCTCTATAAATGTGGATATTTTTTCATGAGAATACATCCCATTTAATATTTCACATTTCTTCATTTGGTAGCTGTGTAAACAAGAAGATAGGGGTTATTCATGGTAAGATGTATCAATTCTCACTCTCAGCTGTGTTTGCAAAAAATGAGGTTAAGAACTTCCTAATATGTTGATAGAACTTTTAGGATTTTGTTTAATTTCGCATTAAAATGAGATTATCTAATGGAACTGCAGGTGAATAGTCATTGTTCAAGAACAATTGAAAGAGCATCCATTGTATGATGGACTGTACATTTATCTTAGGGCCCTATTTGTTCTTTATTTATCCATGTAAGTTCCCAAGAGATTTATTGCCAGAATGAGCCTTCTCATTGAAAAGCAACAGAGTGTACGGTTCTTCTCACTCATGGATAAAGGTGGAATACTGAATATAGACTTATGTGGCTTGGCATGGCCAAGTGGAGGGGTGTGTGTGTGTGTGTGTGTGTGTGGTGGTGAGGGTGGTTGGTGTATGTATTAAATTTATATGCTGCCCATCTCAGCAGCCAAAGATATGGTTAGTTTTTAATTGAATAGGCATTTCGTTTCTATGACCATGCTGACAAAGGAACATTCAAAAGAGCATCCCAAAGTTGAGATCATCACATGTCGAAGTATTCTGAGGTATCATATTTGAGATGTCCAGGATCACTTTTACCCCTTATTTTCAAGGTGTAACTGTATGTGTAAGTTCCCTAGAATACAACATCTCTGATGGTTTGGTAAAGAAATATGCTGTCTGTATATAAGCATCCCAGGATCTCATTTGCATCTCCTCTTAATACCCTGAAATTGTTTGCTTAAAATTCAGCAGTGAAGTTGGCTATAAGATTGTAGGAGCGGAAATCCGAATGACTTATTTCACAAAGCTTCCTGTTTTCCAAAATAAAATCCAAAGAAAATTTGACCATCCCTTTTGTGATATCCTTTTGCATCAGTAGATGATCTCTTGTGGCCCTCTAAAATCTTGAGAGACTTAAGTGCAGTCTCTGAACTTGCAAAGGATGCCTTTCTCTGCTCTAGTGTATAAGGTGAATTATTAAAAGAAACAAGGAACATAGCTATCCTGAAAAAGTAATGACTCTCTTATCTCATCTTGAAACAGTGTGGAAATTGCTACTTGCTTTCCTGGTACAGGAAGAATGCGTACATATTCCAGCTTGAAATATTTTCCAACCACTATTCACTTTCACAGGCTCCAAGTGATGCTCATTAAGCTAATTTAGCTTAGAGTCTTTGGGAATTATTTTTAACTGCTGGTTCTAGATTAAATAATTAATTCTGAAAGCTTCCGTATATTTCCCTATCCTGGCATTTGAGATGGTGATCCAGCAAAAATGTTTTCATGAGAAAATAGAACAAGTCTTTCTTCATGTAAGTATTTTGGGTTGTGTATAGGAAGAATGAGGGAGATTGGGTACTTTTAAGGCTCCAATTGACTTGTTGCAGGATTGCCCCCTCCTATCTAGTTACTCTGTGCCTCCATGGCTATTTCTCCTTTGGCTGGAGAGACCATACTCGCCCCTGTAATCAAGTTTTTAGGATCAAGGAAATGTCTGAGTGAGTGCATCTTTAAGTCAGTGTTGATTTTTGGTGACTGCCTGGTCGCATTCCTACAGTTTTCTTGGCAAGATTTCGAAAGTGGTTTTCCATTGCCTCCTTCCTAAGGCTGAAAGAAAGGGACCGGCCAAAATTCACCCAGCTGTTTTCATGTCAAAGGAGGTTTCTAGTCTGATGCCTTAACCACTACACCAAACTTGAGTTTCCGCATCTCCAAGAGCATAATGACCTCATGGAAAACTTTCCAGTCATTACTCCCACCAGTAACCCCTGTGTTGCAACCCAGCACCTACCATCACAATGATCTTTCCCCAGTAACCTCTTTTGCCTGCCCCGTTCTTCCTTTTCCTTTCTGTCTCCCTGTCCTCTATCCACCTTTACATCCCTTGCTTTTTCTCTCTTTGCTGCCCCTTCTCTTTCTAGGTTTACTATCATATGCCATTGACACTCCCAACAGTAGCAGCCAAACCTACCTTCACATTTGAAAGAATCTATGCCTGGACTGGATGCTGCAACAGCATGGGGCAAAAGGTGCAGCAAAAGCTAAGGGAAAGGCGAAGATTTGTGCTTGGTTGTGGGGGGGAGTTGTGCTTGGTTGTGGGGGTGGGGGAAGGCAGGCGGGAAAGGGGAGAAGAATCCTCTGCTCATCATTCCCCCAATAGTGGCTGCAGCAGTGAACTGTTGCCCCCTCTTAGCCTTCTTTCAGAGATATACAGGTAGTTCTTGACTTACAACAGTTAGTTTAATGACCATTCAAAGTTATAATAGCACTGAAAAATGTGACTTATGACTGTTTTTCAGAGCTATGACCTTTGCAGCATCTCCTCGATCATGTGATCAAAATTCAGATGCTTGGCAACTGGTTCATATTTATGACCCTTGCTATGTCCCAGGGTCATGTGATCACCTTTTGTGAAAGTCTGACAAGCACAGTCAGTGGGAAACCAGATTCACTTAACAACCAGGTTACTAACTTTATCAACTGCAGTGATTCACTTAACAACTGTGGCAAGAAAAGTTGTAAAATGGGATAAAACTCACTGAACCAAATGTCTCACTTTAACAACAGGAATTTTGGGCTCAATTCTGGTCATAAATCAATGACTTCAACTAATAAAAATAAAAAGAGCAATTCAGGAACAAGAGTGTTCCAGGTGATATTATCTCCTCCATCTGAAAGAAAACCCACTGCCAGAAATGTGGAAAAGAGCCCTAAAAGCATACTGTTGTGAATCTCTTGAAATGTATAAATTTAATCCCATCCAACTAATAGCAATTAGTTCAAGAAACACTGAGATCCAGTGTTTTGAAGTTCTGGAATTCCAATTCAGAATTCTTATTGGAAGCAAATTAAGCTGCCTGCAACCCAACTGTTCCCATATAATTCCTTTTGTTAGTGATAGTGAGTAAACAAACCAGGTAATCTTTATTTTACCTTGTTAGGATAGTAAGAAGCAGAGATCTTCGCTCCAGTGTAAAGTTAAGCAAGTTATTAAATCAAGCTGCCCTTGCTCTGTTGTGTTCTGAGCACTACTTAACATTTCTAACTCCCTTTTTAATGGCTCATATATAGCCAAGACTTCCCTGCTGAAAAATGGACAAATGGTGACAAATTGCTATTTCCCCATTTATTTCAATTGTGCACTAGCTTTCAAAAAAGTGGAAAAATAAGTGAAAAATAATGTAATATATCCTTTTTAAAAACCTATCCTACACTAAAATAGGAAAAGGAATTGAGGAAGAGAAAATTCTGTCCTCTGAGGATACCATTATATTACTGTCCTATCTTTGGCTCTGAAAAAACAAAATAGCATAAAAAGTGCAATCCCCAGTCACAAAATGAAATTTTGCCTTTCTGAAGGGTTCTGGGTTACCATCATATCAAAACTGCCCTACAAAATCATCATGCAATATTAATTATATTCAAATTGTGTGTTGTCACATGGTTTTGTACAAGATTGTTTAAAATGATATTTTGTACTAAGATGTTAAATAGTAAGCCACACTGGAATCTGTTAGATCTATTAGTAAGCCTTAGGATCAGAAGACAGGGAAGTTTCAGTTTAGCCTTCATTCTGTTAGGAAATTTTCCACAGGCATATATATTTTAAACCAGGGGTCTCCAACCTTGGCAACTTTAAGCCTGGAGGACTTCAACTCTCAGAATTCCCCAGCCAGCAAAGCTTTGCTGGCTGG
>JANHZT010009415.1:27762-37993 GCA_032468215.1 Stegonotus admiraltiensis | reverse complement strand
GGCAGGAAGGAAGGAAGGAAGGAACGATAATCTTGCCTAAAATATTGTAAAAGTGAAAGCAAGAATACTGGTGGCATAATTTTGGCAAATATTAAGGACAGAGTTCTTGGCAGCACTTGGCACTAGTTACAGGAGATGAGAAGAGTTGGTGACATGTTTGATACTCCAAGAACTATATACTATGTGTGGAGGTAAAAATGGAAGCTGCTGTTTTTGGCAGAGGACATCAATGAGTGATTGTATAAAACTATGTAGTGCTGCTATAGGCAGAGACATCTTTGTAATTCTTTATATTCTACAAATAAGAAAATGAAGCAATATGTTTCTCTATAGGCTAGATTTAAACACAGACTGAATTGACTTAATGACACTGAGGGAATGTTACGGTATATAGGTCTTTTTTTTAAATTAGATCATTTTCTTTCCTTCTGTTATGTTTATTTGAATGTATATACAATTTTTCTTTTTATCATATAACCACTATTGCATTTTTGCTATAGTAATAGATGTATTTCACTATTCAAATAAAATAATATCAATAAATAACAATAACAACATCTTTACACCCTAAGAAATTGTAACTGGCCTTAGTATGACATGTCAGTGGCTTCTGAAAAGGATATTTAATTCTCACCAGAATGATCCCAGTTGAAGAAATTGTGAAGTCTGCAGGGAAAACATTATATTGGATCCTGTCTGAAGAAATATGCCTTCCAAGATATATTGTTGGTGACACAGGACAGGCAGAGAAGGAGGTAGAAGGTAGGAAATGAGCTATGTTAAAGGCAAATTCTTATATCAACAATGAGTAGGGGAGTTGCTTATTAGATATTCAAAGTATCACTAAGAGCTACATTTCAATTGATGTTGAACTTATTTTTGTCAAAATACTTTGATCTTCTTAATAGTGTCTTTTCTTTTGTCCCAACCCAGAATGAATGGCAACCTCTAAGACTTGGTATGTGACCTTGATAGTATATTGGCTTTGATATCTACTGAAATGGACTGGGAAACAATTTTGAGAGACTCTGAAATATCTTTGGGCTTGAGTCAACATTTTGCTACATTTACAGGGGAAAGAAGTCTTGAGATCCTCAGAAATAAAATGAACTCTCCAATTCCATTGCAGACCTTTTGCAACACACCTGGCAGTTAAAGGCGATGGTCCCTCAAACTTTCCCTTTTTTTGAAGTACAGTATGTTGGGTTCCATAAACTTATTTTCTTCACCTAAAAGCTTCCTCAATCCCTCCTGCCTGAAATTAATCAACATTTGACAGTACACTTGTTACAGTCTGTTCCAGGTTGTAACAACTACAGTTGCCTAAAGTGATGTCTCCACAGTCTTCCTAGATAATATTTGGAAATTCTTCAAAAGTTACCCATCCTCTTTTAATGTTTTCATGGTTTTCCAACAATTTTTATGAAGATGAGAATGGCCCAGGTGTCTACTTCTCATGTAATCTCATTGCTGCAATGTGAATATAATCTGAGGAAATCTTGTGGTTCTTATTGTTGAACAATAAAAATATTGGCGGAAGAAGGTGGCTAAGAATATAATGTTACAACAATACTGAGCTAAGAGTCAATATGTGGAGGAGGAAGAGCTCTCTTAAAGTAATTGGAAATTGCATAGAGTAATAATAGTGTATTATTTTTGCTATTAAGATGGCTATTGAGTGGCTGTAGTTAATAGGTCTGGCCATTCCTTACCTTTAAATAAAACGATAACATTCCCTCCTTCCCAAAAAGTAAAATCTGAGTTTGATTCCAAAGAATTGATATCTGGCCTTTGCTGGAACCTACAAAACATTTCTGACACACACAGACGTGGTTTGTGTGTTTGTTTGTTTGTTTGCAGAAGCAAGCATGGCCATTGCTTTCATTCAGAGTATTTATTGAGAAGATAAAGTGATTGATGTTTTGAGCCTTATTATTAAGCTGCTATTTACAAACCCTGCAACCGTGTTAAGATCTGAAATAGAATTATTATGGACAAAGGCAAGGGTGAGAAATTATATCTTTAGTGAGCCTTTAGTGAAGAAATTGGTCCATACTAAGTTCATTTAACAGTATTTCATATCTTCCAAACTCAAATTGTGTAGCATGCAAAACAATTTATATTTTATCTGTACCATCTAATTAATTAAATGGCCCCAGAGTAGCAGACTCACAAATCTCGTTAATAGCTGAATAGTGAAATAAAGGCTGCTCACCCTTACTAGAATAATATTTGCATATCCCCACCTGTGATGGGTAATAAGTACCTGCCACAAATCAGAATTATGAATTTTGTACGCCTAACAAAACCGCAGGGGAAATTATACCTCAGACATTCCATAATAATTGCAGTTAAGCTGTTTAGTGCCATCCACTTATTCTGCCTGAAGTATTTAAAACAGCAACAGTTGTAAATGAATTCAGGCGCATATCCAAAGAAGGTTGTTTTTTTTTTTTAAAAAGTTCCCCCTGTCTTGCCATATGTATTTATCCTTCTAAAAAGGTTCAGCTGCATAGTGTAACACCCACAGTTAGACATCTGATAATAAAATGGAAAAAGAGGACTTGGGATCCTGATCATTTTTAAAGACTTTAGTTCTGTCTGAAACAATGAAAGGTAGAGAATGCCCCAAACCGTATTTGTTTAAATCAGTCACAAAAAGCTAACAGAAAACTGTATAAACAAACAGAGCTAGTAGCTTGAATTAACAGGGCTTTCTTTTCCAAATCATCTAAATTCTGCAGGGGAGACTTAAGAGTAAAATGTTGCACACAGCTACGTTACATGTAGATTTCTTTCATTCTGGGTTTTTTTTTTTAAATCATCCAGGGAATTATGGTTGGTAAGGGCAGACAGGCAGAAGTTGCCTCTGGTTTGTTTATTTTCTTGTCAGGAGAAGAAACCATATCTTGGAAAGCAGCCAAAATGAAAAAGCTCTGCGATGTTTGTGGTTTGACTTTCTGACTGGAAATATAGAGGAATACACAGACAAAAAATGGGTTCTTAAATTCCATATAGCAGAAAGCATGCCAGGGATTCTAAAGCACCCAAATCTACAAAGCTTATTAAGGCAAGCTGTTTTAAATAGATCTGTTGTTGTTAAACATACTTTTGAAAGGTTAATAGAAAATAAGATGCAAACCTTCAAATAAAGTTTATTTCAAACTTAACACCAAGTAACATAGAAATGGGGAAACTTGATACTCATGATAACGAAAGAAGAATTTCTGTATACACTGGCAAAGCTGAAATATATAAATTTTCTAGAAATGGGTTGGAGCCAGGAGGATGTGTGTGTGTGTGTGTGTGTGTGTGTGTGTCTGTGTGTCTGTGTGTCTGTGTATCTAAATCTAAATCTAAATCTATATACACACACATACACACACACATACACATATATACACACACACATGCATGCATGCATGCATACATACATACATCTTCTTGCCCAACACTCAAGTTTCAGGTGAAAGAAAAGGAAAAAACCCATCTTTTATTACTCTATAGAATTCTCTCCTACTGAATTCCCCAGGCAGAAATATGGGATCCTAGATCTTTGACTAGGAACTAGGTGAAAGCATCTGAATTAGCAATAGCAGTAGCACTTAGACCTATATATCGCTTTACAGTGCTTTACAGCCATCTCTAAGCAGTTTACAGAGTCAGCATATTGGCCCCAACAATCTGGGTCCTCATTTTACTGACCTCGGAAGAATGGATGACTGAGTCAACCTTGAGAAGGTGAGTATCAAACTGCTGGCTGTGGGCATAATTAGCCCACAATAGTGCATTCTAACCACCAGGGCTCTTTTAAACTCAGAAAGGAAATGCATAACAATGCTGAAAATAAATTCAATCCAAAAGAAAATAATCAGGGACGTCATCGCCTGAATAAAAAAAGAGAGAGGCATAATAAATTTGTAATAGAAGTAAAAGCTACAATAGATAATAACCACCCCGCACCCACAAATGCTGTTTTCCATTAATGGTGATGCCAATCAGATCTCTCCAAATTTAGATTTCTCTCAAATGAATGATACCTTACCTATTGTCTCAACTTGACTGTGATTAAAGCAAAGGATGCAGACATTCCTATGGAAGTCCTGCATTAATTGAAAGAATCAGAGAGAATAGAGATAATAAATATTATTTTAAAAGTTTTTCATGAAACTCTTAATTTGTTCTAAACAGCCTCTATGAACTAAAGAAAAAGATGGGTGCCATGAAATTCTATACACATTTGATTCATAAATAAAATAAAATACCCACAATAATTCAATATAGCATCTATTTATGATATTCAAACACTAACAGAGACAAATGTTACTGTGTAGTGTATTGTATAGTGCAAGTTTAAAAACCTATTGTTGAACTACAAGTTGTGGTATCCATTCAATTGCCTCTACAGGCTAGGATGGATGAGACTTAACACTTCAGCAACATCTAGAGGAGCGTAGATTTCCCTTTGCTAACAAAAGAAGATAGAACCAGATTTTAAGACTTAGAGTCAAATCTCCTTCAGTTAAGAAGTTAATTGGATATTGCCCACAAGTTGTCACTTTCTTAGCCTAAAGTATATTGAAAGGTTCTGGAGATAAAAAGAGGGGAAAAGACTGCCTTAAGTTTGAGGCTGCCATAAGCTTAATGGGAGAAAGAATGAGGATACATTATAATAAATAAAACCAAACAAAGAGTTTTTGAAGAACATACCTCACAGATTTCTCAAGAATATTGAACAAAGGATGAAATATATTTCTTTGTCATACAAAGTGATCCCCGAGTTAAACATTCATCTGGATGATAGGGGGAAAATTAGAGGCATGAAACCTTTTGGTCTGAAGGCCATGTATCTCACTGAGAACTTACCAAGGACTTTGAGACAAGGATGGGCTATAACACCCAAAGCACAAAGTGAATGGCTCACACCCTATGCCCAGTCTTAGCAGCCTTATGAGACTTAAAGAATGGCAGCAGGCACAGGGATGTTTTGGAGATACAATACAGTTTCCCAACATTATTTGCAATTCTATTCCCATCTTCTGGTTGACCAGACTGCAGCATCTAGTCAACTTTGTCCTAGGCTTGATAACTAAACCTGATTAATAGTTGCATAAGAGGCTTCCAAGAAATATCAGGGTTATAGGTGAACAAACATTATGGAAGCTGAAAAACATTTTGGATGAAGGCAGTGCAAACCATTCCCATACTGATGTCCAAAAATCCTCATGGGTACGTCCATGAAGTCACCAGGAATCAAGCTTGACTTGAAGAGGAGTTGACTCTTAAGTTTAATTAATATGAAAGAGCAAGGATCATATTTGCTTTTACACATTAATATTCATATGTAATTCCTACCATAAACCCTTCAAACTCCAATGTTTGGAAGAGTAAAATCATGAATGTCCTAAAATGACTTTTTGTTGTTAGTTGCGAAGTCGTGTGTGACCCATCGCGACCCCATGGGCAACGTTCCTCCAGGCCTTCCTGCTTCATAATTTTATTTTTATTGCTAGAGATGGAGAAAACTGTGGCTTTCTATCTTGCGTAGCAAAATAACCTGCTTGGTTTGATTTTTGGTAGATAAAACTTTATATTTACTGCTCTACCTCAAGAGAAAGCATCTTGGGTCATCCCCATTGTTTGTTTTTCTGGAAAAGATATGAAGTGGGACTAGGGGGTCATATAACTGAGCATATCATACCTAGGATACGTGCAAAGCATTTCACAGGATTGTTCAAAAAGACAGAGTTTCCGGTCTTTTTGGTAAAATAGCCCACTTCCCATCTTCCTCTTCAGAATATTTATCCATCTCCCAGTGCATAAAATGAATTGCTATATATAATATAGATCTTCTGAATAAATTATGACCCAAATTATGACCTAAGGAAAAGAAAAGGAAGGAAATAATCCGTTTTCAGAGTTCCTATTTATAAAGCATCCACTAAAAAAAAAAGTTCTCTTTATAGCCTTGAGTCTTAAAAGTCTGAAATTTCAATAAAACGTGCCGGCGGGTGGAGAAGAAAAGCTTTCACTCAATCCCAAGACAACAATACGATTATAAATCATTGAATCAGGTGCTGCTTCTTGATTGCTGCTTTGTTTTTTGGGTTTTTTTTTGCACAGTTTGAACTGTATGCAGAACAAAATGTTGTTTATAAAATATGAGAACAATATTTTAAGCTTAGATAGATCATCATTTCTCATCTCCCATCTCTGGTCTGAGAAAGACACATGAAATCTTCCTGACCGATTAACACAAATGCTTTTGTTCATCATTATTGATCCCAAAGTTATTGGTATTAAATGGCATACAGGATCTTTGCATTCTTAATGGCAAATATTGTTAAGTTATATAATAAGTGATTTATTTTTTTAAAAAGTGGGGGAGGAAGCAATAACCATGTTATTCACATTTTGTATGCTTATTGTTCCTATATTTTCTGAAATTTGTACTTAATATGGACTCTAAATCAGACTTCTGGAAGCAGCATGTAGATGTAAACAATTGCTATAATTAAGAGTGTGCAACTGTAGTTAATGCTCCCATTCACATTTACAGTCTTACATTTATGTGTTGTTTAAAGACATTTTTGAAGTTTGCGTCTTTTGGAGTGATAATTTCTTTAAACAAATATTCTGTGGCTTTTCATGATCTAGAAGGAGTTGTATATCTTTGGTAAGATCTGGGGCTTTTTTTCTATTTTACAAACCTTTAGTTCCTTAATTTGGGGTGGAGTCTGGGCGACTGGATGGAGCTAAATGTTTCCTGGCCAGATGCCCTTCCTGATGCCCATGTGGAGTTTGCAGCAGATATTTTTTTTCTTTGCTCCCTTAGAGAGAAACATCTGCCGCTACCTATGATTGAACTCTCAACCTTCTGAATGGGAGGTGAGTGTCTTCACCACTAGGTGAGGAGCACCACCATGCTGCTCCTTTGGTAGGATTAGGTATATTGTTTGGAAATAATTTTGGCCTCAGCATTGTCACAGGAGGCTTAGTGATGGAAAAAGAAAGATTTGCAGAAATTATTCATGCTCTGATCATCTCCTGTTAGAGCCATTGCAAGTGGCTTGTTAAGTGAGGCTCTCTGAAAATGGTACAAAACCGCTCAAATCAAGGGAATTAATCTGCCAATTGGGTCAGGTTTGTAAGATTAGAGCACCCCAGCTCTTTCCGACTAGCTCCCTGTCCAGTTCAAACAATTGGTATTGATTCATAAAGGTGTAAATTACGTTATGCTCAGAAATCCGGAAGGAACATTTCTTTAAATATTCATCTATTAGGATCCCAATTACAATACTTGGGGTCCTTCTTCAGATGCTTCTAGCACTGAGGGAAAAAGATACAGTGCATAAGAGAGTCTTTTTGATAATGTGTACCATCTGTGGGATGGTCTCACTTCTCATTTACAGGATGGTCCTTGTGGTACCCGCTGAAGATCTTTTATTTTCCCTGGCATTTTAAGAACCGTCTCAAGGTGGTCACACTTTAGTATTTCTTTGCTATTTCATTTGCCCTTCTTTGTAGGTTATGGGCCAAGCAATAAATCTTTTCCAAGTTTCTAATGGGAGTGGAAAGTCTCACAACGAGCAATTGCTTCATCTTAAGAGCATTACTATGGGCTATCTTCTTACTTCGGTGTAAAGAATAGCTAAGGTCCATCTTTTGAAAATGTTCTTGAGACAAAGTTCATTTCCACACAGAAAGAACATTTACTTCTTTAGTGGAAACTTGACAAGAAGAATATAATGTTTTTTGGTTTTTTTAAAAAAAGCAATTAGCGGGCTTTTTTAAACCACATATTGATTCTTAAATTCAAAGCCTTAAGTTTCAATCTAATTCCACCCCAGTTAATTAATTTATATGGCCGTCCAACTCACAGCAGCAACTCTGGGTGGCTAACAAAGTTATACAAGCCCCCAATAACAATTGCAATAAATATGCACGTAGGGGCAGCCAACACACTAAAATAGCACCCATTTTGTGACCCCTTTCACAGTTAGATCCTTCAGTACATGGTTGGGAGGAGGAGCTGAGAAAAATATCTTCCCCCCCCTCTCTCTATCTCTCCCTCCTTCCCGTCCTCCCACTCTCCCCCCCATCTCTCTCTCCATTATGTGTAAATGCTGGTACATGTATGTGCATAGGTTCTATATGACATTTTCTGGAATTGGACAACAAAAATTGTTGGTGAGGTCTGCATCCAGAGATAACAATGGAAACCACCTACTTCAGAGGGATTTGCCCCAAAAAGCGTATTTTTCTTAGAAAATTAGCATGTAGTAATTGGCTGATAAATTAGACTTTTGAAATGTGCTATTATTATTGCTGTTCTCAACCTTTTTCTTGCTGATTTTCTAAACACAATAAGTTTTTATATGTTTTAACATTGATTTTAAATGATTCTCACATTTTTATACTTTTACTTTTTTTTTTTTGAAAAAAAGTAAAGAGGTGTTAAGCCTAGCGTAGGCTTAATCTGAACATTTTACATCTTTTGTTGAAAATGGTGCTCCCTGTTATTTAAAAGGTTTTCAATCGAATGTTGATTAGGGATGCGGGGTGGAAGGGAAGCTGCAGGGCTTCACAAATTGTCCTCCTCTGGATTATTGTAGCTTCACAACTAATACCAAGTTTTAGGCTTTTTTGACTCAACATTTTTCAAACTCTTATATGCTTATGACTCTTACAACGTCTTGTGTACACAATTTAAACCCCAGCTAAGCTAAAAAAATTCTTTAGTAATTGCTGCCTAACTCTGTTTAGTCTAGACAGAGAATCTTCCCTCTCCTTCCTGCTTTTCCTCTGTTCAGATGAGGTCTTCCATCAAAAGATGCTTCCAGCCCTGTTATTGCAGCTGATGCTATATTGAAGAATACCGCAGCTACCTTTGGCAATTAATTTCATAAGTCAATACCCTTTGTTTGAAGAAAGATGTTGCTCTGTTTTACCTGAAACTGCTGCCAATCAGTTTAATGGAAAAGTGTCGAAATCTAGACTTTTGAAAAGTCCTTCCCCCCACCCCCACCTTGCACAACTTAAAAAGCCGTTTTTCTCATTTGTAATATGGAAGTGGGGTTCTCTGACTCGCTTATTCTGGTTGTTTTAGTTGTGTCGCCCTTGTTCATTAGGTAAACTAGGAATGGGAATTGTGGTCAGTGGCATAGCCTCCAGGCGATTCTAGGTTGAACCTTTTTCAGTAGGCCTTAGGCAGAAGGTCTCCAATGTAATGTCCTAGGTGCCAGTGCACCTGGAAATACTTTTCTTGACTCTAATAGAATTCCCTCTCTAATGATTTTACTGTGATGAATGGGTGGGTGGGCAAGATCCAGTTTGGTCTAGTGGCTAAAGTGTTGGCTAAGATTGAGGAAACTTGAGTCCAGTCCTGCCTAAGACACAGAAGCCAGATGTGTGATTATGGGCAAGCCATTCTTGTTCAACCCTAGGGAAGAAGGCAGCGGCAAACCATTTCAGAAAGCATGGCCAAAGAAACTGGGTGGACTTGCCCATGTAATCATCAGAAGTCAAGTCTGTGTCAAGATTGAACTGCTTTGCTTCTTTCAAAACTTTAATGCTTTTCAACTTGCCAATAAACTGGGGGGGAGGGAAGGGTGAAATAGAATCTGAAGAATGTGTGCGTGGACCGTGACTGCTTGGCAACCATCAAGGTCACCACTGCAGGTGCTTGAGAAAGAGATGGATTGTTCCCATAACAAAAGGCCATCTTGTGATAGGACAATGTGACCACCCACGACTATTGTTTAACTAAGCAAGCATTTGTGCAGGAAAACCAGAGCTGGTTTTGATTCTTCTGTACCAAAACAGTGTATCCAATGAAGTTTTACTTTTGGGAATTCAAAGCTCCCAAGAGTGTTTTCTTATTTTGGGTGCACTGGACGAACAGTTGACAGTCTGCCTGAAAGGCAAAAAGCAAGCAAGCAAACAAACAAAAAAGCAGAACAGAACAGAAAAAAAATAAACAGTTTGGTATAGGTAGCCCACAACTTACAGCCATTTGTTTAGCAATGGTTCAAACTCACAACAGCACTGCAAAAAAAATGATTTACAACCAGTCCTTGTGCTTATGACTGTTGCCGCACCCCACAGGTTCAAAAATTGGGCACTTGGCAACTGGCAGGTATTTATGATGATTATGTCAGGTTACGAAGTTGTCCGAACAAATTGCATCTCGAACTGCTTGTCTTTTAAAACTAATTAGTCAATTTATTAG
>JANHZT010009415.1:4958-27662 GCA_032468215.1 Stegonotus admiraltiensis | reverse complement strand
TCTCCCAGAGGAATTAAGTAGGTGAAAAGTCAAATGTCTTCTCAGCAGGTGCCCAGCCGGAGAACCTGCTGTCCCTCAGTCTTATGTCAGCACGGAACCAAAAGCAATTTGTTGTACGACTTGAGTGCTGACAGATTACAGCATCCAAGGGTCATGTGATTGCCATTTGTGACCTTGCCACTGGTTTCCGATCAGCAACGACAAAGGGGGGAAACTGGATTTGCTTAATGATGGCATGATTCGTTTAACAACGGCAGTGATTCAGTTAATGATTGTGGCAAAAAAGATCATGAGATTGGACACACACAAGTCACTTAACAATCATGTTGTTTAGCAATGGAAACTCTGGTTCCAATTGTGATCATAGATTGACTACCTAAATGTATGTAGATGACAACTGTCAGGCACAAAGTATCAAGGTCACACATTAAGCTCCAGTTAAGCTAATTTATTGCACTTACTTATTATATGCAAGAATCAAGTGTACCTGAGGTGGGAAGAACTTTAAACTTTTATTTTGGGTTTTTCTGGTTAGATACGTTTATTGTTAATGAAATGGCTAGTATATATTATTATATAAAAGCAAAAAGTTGAGGTTTTATGTTATTACCTTATTCTACTTCACCAAAAGGAGTTGGAAGTCAATGCTTTTCTTGTTCTTTTCCCCTTCCCCCTACACATTTTTCTTTCCCCTTTTCCTCCCCTTTTCCATTATCTTCATTTTTCTTTGTGTTTTTGTATTTTATATTTTGATAAATTAATAAAAATATTGCTTAATGCATTGTAAGCCGCCCTGAGTCTCCGGAGAAGGGCGGCATATAAATCAAAGCAAAAAATAATAATAATATTTTTTTGATGACAAAAATCAGGTCAACCAATGGTCAGTATTACACTGGCTCTAGATAAGAGTTAACAAAATTCAAGAAAGATTGGCCTACTTATGGGGTAGTAACAACTCTAGGCTGATTCTTCTCTTCATTTTGCCCCAAGGCTCTGCCTGTCCTCCTACAGCAACAATTATAACTTCTGTAGGATTATAAAGCAAAGTAACACTTCAACTATGACCTTTATTTTTAGGGATATCTCTAAGTCCACAGACATTGTCTGAAAATAAAATGATGGCTGGGTGCAGCCCCATGCTCTGTTTGAAACTGTATTGTTTTCCCCAGTGGGTTTGAATCCTTGTTTTTTTACAAACATGCTTCTCTTTAATTTATTTAAGTTTATATGTCATTCTTCTCACAGTCTAAATTATTGTCATTTAAAAAAAAAATTGGCCTTAGAGTGTTCATATTTATAACAACTCCATATTTATACCAGCTATACAGCAAACAGACATAGCAAGGTCCTCGCGATCATGTATTTTCCTCCAATTAGTGGAAGAATGCAAAAATGGCTGATTAACACAGAACTGCTGTAACATATGGATTAATGGGATATGCACAGTCAATATGCTATAGGCTTCCATTAAATATGCTGGATAACTGGTGGAGGTCAATAGAATGAATGAGTGAGACCAGTTAACATGGAAATGCTCCCACTTTTACATACAGAATTTGGAATTATATCGTTTTGAACTCAGACTTCTATTAAATTGGGATAATTGGATAATTGATTAAAATGCCATATAGAGTTTTTTCCCCCTCATCCCCATGGTTTTAATCACATGATGGGCAAGTGGGGAGTGTGGAGAATTGCTGAGAGAAGCTTGGACAATTTTATTTCAACCTGCTCCATAATAAACTTTTATCCAAACAAGATAATTACAGAGCTCAGATAGTCTAGTGCAGTGATGGCAAAAAGGGAGCGCATGCATGTGACACCAAGTGCCGAAAAGGGAGTACTTCGCACGCTTGTCAGTGCCACGACCAGGAAAAGGAGCTTGCCTGGGGCCTTGCGTGTATATGGTAAGGTACTTCCAGGTTCCAGTGCGTGCATGTGCACCGGCCAGCAAGTCTTCCAGTTACTGCCGTGCATGCACATGTGCCAATCAGCTGGGCGGTGCACATGCTCATGCTGGAAAATGGAAGACCAGCTCTTCTGGTTTCCAGCACTGCCACACGCACAAAGGCCAGCTGATTGGCGTGTGCTCATGAGTGCCAGAAACCTGGAAGAGGAATGGGCGATGCCATGCGTGCCAGGTGACATGGCTCCGTGTGCCACTTCGGGCACCCGTGCCATAGGTTCGCCATCATGGGTCTAGTGTCTCTTTGAGAAGGGGAGCATGTCTGCCCTTTGGAGACTCTCATCTCAAAAAGTTCAAGGACTGCACCTTAAGCGGGGGTTTAAAATTCTGTTTTCCACAGCATTTTCATGTCTGCAATAGGCTCCTTTTGAGGTTGAGAATAGGAGTAAAAGTGTCAGGCTTTTCCCCAAATGTTTGGGTAGAAAGATGTGCAAATACATCTATCTCTTTCTCTATACCAGACTGGAGATAATTATTGTGTCTTCTAGGAATCGCTGGCCTGAAAGCATAAACGGTTACTTTGTTTTGGTTAGCTGTCTTTTAAAAGCTCACCACAGTGTGCACTGTCCATTTTAACTAGGCCTTCAACATTACTAATTTAAAACCTGCCAGGATTTGCATGCCACTGCTGGGCTGCATGGCTTCAAAGCATTCCTCCGTTTCATTCCCTCTGACAAGATGTTGGCTGTGGGGCCTTTTTCATTGGATCCTTCCTACATCACCTTCTGAAGAACAGAGCTGTTTTCCATGCTCAGGAACCAGGCCTTCCTAGGACTTATCATGCTTGTTTCATATTCTGCACTGATTAATTTTTTATTTCCCTTGTACCTGTGTGAAGAATAGTCAATACCATTAACAATGCATCAAGCTACAGTGGCAATTTTGTGGGAGATATACTTATGCGTGTAATTTGCAAAACATACCCTTTTTTTAAAAGTGTTGGAACCTAACTAAAATTCACAGCTTCATTTGCAAACGTACATTTTAACTGTGTGTAAATCTGCGGCTAGCTGCCATCCATTTTCTTTAAACAAAAGGGTTAGACCATTTTTCAGGGTGACAACAAAGATGAACTGTCCTTGTCTGCCAAAATATGAAAAATAATAGGCTGACTTGGCCTTGATCTCTTTGGGTCCCACCATCAGCAGAGATTTAAAATTAGCCATAAAATTCATGAACATAATAAAGTCTTAATAAACAAAGTAAGTCATAAAATTATATTTACGCAGTCATGTCTGAATGAACTTAAAACTTAAGATGATGGAAAACATAAATTTATTTTCTGGCTTTTGAGAAGTTTATTTATTTATTACTTTTGAAACCATGAGATTTTGTGTGTCCAGTATGAATGTACACATGTCTACTCGTTTGAGCCAGTATTGCATCAGGGACCAATTGTTATTAACAGGGGCTTCCTTTATAAATGAAAATTAATTTATATAGCTCAAAATAAATAAAAATTAAGAAATAGCTGGTCCTATGAATGAAATACTATTTATTTTACAGAGTAAAGTGTCTCAAATGATATATCTAGTGAGGAAAATATGAATTTAAATAAATAATGCATCTCACTTAAAATTCTATATTGAACTCAGCTATGCTAAATCCACTTACTGCATACGAAATATGATTCGCATTTGCATGTATGCTTATAAGAAAATGTATGAGTGCATAAGTGTGAGTATCTTACATGTATGTGGGGGGGAGCATGTGTATGATGGTGAATTTATGTGTGTGTGTGTGTCTATTTATCCATCCATCCATCCATCCATCCATCCATCCATCCATCCATCCATTCATCTCAGATATCATACTTAAAAATATCCTGTTTTGAATATCCTTATGAAATTATACATTTTGTCTTTTCTTTCAAAAAGTGCATGCATATAGTTTAAGTAGATGCCTGTATGAATTGTATAGATAGAGCATGGATTATGTATGTATGTATGTATGTATGTATGTATGTATGTATGCATGTATGTATGTATTTGCCCAAACGAAATCAGTTTGAGACAAATCTATTGAACAACTATAGTGAAAAGGGAAATAACTCCTACTTCATGCAAAATCAGTAAGATGAGGTTCCACACAACTCCTTTCTTTTGTTTATGGGTATTCTTAGTCATCCAGATCTTGGTTGTCCCAAGTGGTTTCAAAGCACAATCGGACTTTCTTTGTTTTTTTCCTTGAAGATGTTTTACTTCTGATCAAAGAAGCTTCTTCAGTCCCTGCTTTTCCTTGCTTTTCTATTCAAGATGCAAAATAGACCTCTAGATGGACTAAGTTTTAAAACCTGGCCAATGGTTTCGGGATATAATAGACAGATGGTTCTTGTTATTTTCTTTTAAGCAATTACTCCAGATGCTCAGTTTTAGGCAACTGAATACCTGCTGAGTGACAATGTTCCCAACTACTCTATTCTGCTCTGCACTACTGCAAATTGTAACCAAGACTATTAAGATTCATAAGAAAGAGCTATTGCAAAATCCTTGTTTTGATTTTTCTGCTAGGTGCCTGTAGTATAGTATATGCGATGTATGCATATCGCATGAGTACAGGCTTTGTGGTTACAATGGGGAGGACAAAAAACAACCATTAAACATCTAACAGCCATTCTCTATTTTCTTATTTACTCAATGAGAAACCGATTCAAGGACTCAGCTATTCTTATCCAAAGGCAAGGCCTGTTTATGTTCAACAGAGTGTTTGAAAGAACCGGGACAGCAATGGGCTAGCATACTCACTTGCACTTGAATTCTATAATTTAAATTCTGTAATAATGGAATTACAGACTCAGAGAGTTTGAAGGAGCCATTTAGGAATCCAAATTTAAGCACCTTGAATGATGGCTGTCTTGAACACGTCCATTAATTACATTGGCAAAATGGTGAAAGGCCAGGGAGCAGAACATTAGTTTGAATTTTTCCCCAATGTACACAAATCATAGGTTGCTGGAGTTTTTTTCTCCCTCTGTATAATTGAAATTAATGGACCAATGACCAGAAGAGTGTGTGCGCGTGTGCATGTGTGTGTGAGAACCCAGTACACAGCACTAAAATATCTCTTGTGATTGTTTTCTATTTGATTAGTTTTATTAAAAGGAATAACCCATCTGCTGATTTCAGGTACTGAGTGCATTTCAAGAGCCAGTATCCTTCTGTGGGTGCTGGGGTAATTGTTCCCTTTTTGCTCCCATAAGAAAGGATTTTAAGCCAAGAGGAGAGAGACATCGCTTCATTCAGCTCTATGGTTGCTGTTGCTGAAGACAAAAACAAAACAAATTCTAAATTTTATTGGAAAAAAGAGGAATGGCCTGATTTGTATTACTGCCATCTGGGATATATTGGTGGGAACGAAATAACAAATTCATGGGGGCTTTGAAATTGGAACAGAGTTCTGTTTTGAGTCCAGTTCTGAATGCCCTGAATTTTTAAATGACCCCTCAAAGATTTGAGAGAGCTTTTGGACATTTTTCTACAGTGAAAGTTTTTATTCAAAAAATAATGGCAAGCAATGGTCTGTCGTAACATGACAGAAATTTCTACTGGGCTACCAGTTCTCTCCTCTGGCCACATTTATGATCACAAAGAAGAGCAGAGCAACGAGTCATCTGCATCGGAAATGGTGGGTCAAATGACAGGGTCTTTTCTCAAGTTTTTCCGCCAAAAATAGAAAGTCTTCAGTCTATACCTGGACCACAAGAATGCCCTATTCTTGACAAAGACCTGTGCACTTGTTTTTTCTTTCTCTCATCTTTTCATTCAGCTATCCAAAAGAAGATCTGACAAATTCTGCAGACCAAATTTTTAAAAAATGGAATAAATTAAAATGACATACAATAAAATCTCCACAGGTCCACAAACATTGAGGAATGGCCATCATTGCTATTTCTAGCTTTCTCGGCATTTACCTCAATTCTCACTTCGAACCCCCACCCACCCACAACAATCTTCTCTTAATGAAAGTCCCACACGCTTAAGTGCTTATTGAGGTGATATTAATTATCTTTTAAATTTTTCCCACATGCCTTTGCATTGCCTCCAGCCACTTGGTTGATTGCTGTATTTGATGGAATGAGTCAGGCCGCACAAACATCAAGTCTATTGGGCAGTCATATGCAGACAACTGGAAGTCATGATGAAATTGATGATTATATTCCAGAAATCTCAGGGGGATCAATAAATTTTGAGTAAACCAATTTGGGCTGGCAAAAGGCTGAAATCTCTTAAGAAAATCTTAGGGAACCATGCCACATCTTTGTCAGGGTTACTTAGACATATAAATGCAGCATGAAATTAACTGACAGCCTAGATTAAAAGAAAAGAGGGAAAGGGAAACACGTTGATCCTAAATTTGAATCCTACTTTTAAAACCTGATTTTTATATATAGGATTTTAAACTAGAAGTATTAATGAAGGGTCCTGAAGTTGTTCTGCAGCACATTTTTTAAAGGCCTTGATTAAATATAATTAAACAGTAAAGTCAGAAGTATATAATTGTGGTGAGGTTAAACATAAGTCAGATTGTGGTTAATAGTAAATTTCACAGGAAAATATATGTGTTTGTATGTGTGTATAAGATTTTAATGAAAGACTAATATCTTATACATATACTCACCAAAGGCCTTATATTCACCAGCAATGGACTTAATATTCATCAAAGAATTCCAGACAATGTACAAATATAAGACATGATGAAATATCAATAACAACAAAAATACTTGTATTACAATAAAAACAGTTCTGGCTCCAAGATTATAGACATTTGACCTCCAAATGGCCATGAAGACGAAGGTTTCTCCCCCCACCTAGCCTTCAGAAAGCCATAAGGTAGGGACCATCCTTGTCAGGGGAGAGTCCACGATAACTCACCATGGGACAACTCACCGTAGGACAAGAGTTACACTAATATCAAAGAATAGTGGAATAGAATCATTAAAGAAAGAATGCCAAAGGAGGGACAGAATGAAATGGCCCTGGTCTGCTATTCTACTCCTCTGTGTTTTTCATAAAGTCTATAGCATACTGTACGTTGCCTTCTAGAATGTGGCAATCAAAGTGAATATTCATGAGGAATTCTGATTTCATTTTACTGTTCATTTTATTCATATGAATATTATCCCTTGTGTTTTTATTTAAAACAAAATAGAGGAATTGGCTGAGTTTGATCAAATCATCCCTTCCTGCCACATTCTCCAGAAGGAAAAAAACAACAACCTGCATTTCATCTCTGGTTA
The DNA here is from genome assembly GCA_032468215.1 of Stegonotus admiraltiensis. NCBI lineage: Eukaryota > Metazoa > Chordata > Lepidosauria > Squamata > Colubridae > Stegonotus > Stegonotus admiraltiensis. The sequence continues at coordinate 20,460 of JANHZT010009415.1, read as the reverse complement.
ATGGCAAATATCCTTTTCTTCTCCCTCTCACTTACACCATCATGTCAAGAATGCCAATTAAATATTCTGATGCAAAATGCTCTCGCCAGTGCCAAAGCCTAAATATTTTCTGCTAGCGTAAAAGATGTTGCTTCTTCCCTCTTCAGTGAATGTTGTTTCAACACAGCACATTCTCCCAAACAGCCCCCTCCTCCCAAACTCGCTACCATCCAGCCAGCAGCACCCGGCCTCCTGTTCAGACAAAAACTCACATGTTTTCCTTTTGATTCTCCAAATGCTACCTTCTGAATTTTTCAAACATTGCAGTGCATTGAGAGCCACAGCAGATGGTGCTTTCTGATGAGGTCTTCCTACACGAAAGCAACATTTTGTAGTGCATGCTGCATTGTAAAAGGGGGAAAAAAATCAAACATGTAATTATGCAAATATGTATGCCTTTATAATAATCAAGTTTTATTGTAAATGGTTGATGCACATCAATTTGATCCTGTAGTGCTGCTTTAAGTGCAGTTTAAGTGGCTTTTCAGTGTACCCAGAGGCAACACAAATGCATCTCTGGAATATTAATAAAATCCTGAATCTTTGAGACACCAACTGGTACTGCATTGCTCATACTGATTGAAACTAAATGCTAATCCTTTCCTTTATTTAAATAGATCCCCTTTGTTATTTAAAACACTGATACCAGTATGATATGAAGAGCCATTTTATTTTAAATTGTATTGTAATGTAGTGGCTAAAATAATGCCTAATCATACTACATTCAATTTCTACAATGTAATTTTGATGAGGCATGAATCCAATCATTTTGCAGCTATGAATATAATGTCATATTTTAACCAGTCCATTTTCTGCCTTAATTCTATAAATTTATGAAGCAAATGTCTTCCACCAGATTTGAGATTTGTGTCCTGTAGCTGTGTTGTTAATTTCTGGAGAGCTTGTCTGAAAAAGTGTACTACAGGAGAATTTGTTCAAAGTCTCTCTTTCTTTCTCTCTCCCTTTCTTTTTAAAGCTTGGACTGTAAAACAAAGGCAGCAAATGTTCTGTCTTTGAATATACATACGATATTCTGTTGCACAATATTCTGTGCTTAGAAATAATGTCCAACTAAAATAACATGTTTAAAGAGTTCTAAATACTCAAATTTGCTTCCACTGATTTCATCCCTATAGGCAAGCCTTAGGAAATAGATATATGCATTTCATCCGATGATGTCAGATTACAAATCCCATTACAATTGAATTGCCTGGGATTAACACAAATTGACATTCAACAGCATTTGATGGGTTGCAAGTCCCCCATTCTGATCTAAACAGAGGATCTCTCTTTCTGACCGTAAGTCTAAAAAGAAGATTAAGCCAATCTTTTCTTCCTTTTCTCTTAAAGTTTGGGCTGAATCAGATCTAAGAAGAGCATAATATTTTAGGTGGATGTCTACTCCTGAGATTTTCTGTTTTGGTTTTAAACCATGCTTTAGTGATGCAGAAACATATGTCAATGAGACGGGCATTTTCTAAATTTTATATAGAAATAAAAATAAAATATAAGGTTCCTGAGATTCTGTAAAATCATGATCAAGTCACAGAACACAACTATAATCAAATTTAATATTCTCGTCTGGTAGAAAACAGTTCCTTACCTTGCTTTCATATTTATTTCTGAGTGTCTCTGTAATAGAACTAACTAGTTTCTAGTTTCAGATTCCTTTAACCACTCCTGAGTGCCTAGGAGCTGGTGCTGAAATGGAAATTTTGTCTGGTTGATCTACCGTCAGGCAAAATTCATCACACTCTTAATTTCTATCTTGCTCTATTGGCTCAGAATCCTTAATAAAACTGTTGTACAATGATTTTGGAGCTTTTATGAGAATGCTGAGGAAAGAAAAACTATCTGAATGTTTCTGATGGCCTGACTCATAAAATAGTCAAATTTTCAAAGCTGGATTGAATTCAATAGTTTTAATTCTGAAAAGACAATGGGGGGGGGATCAAATAAAACAGGGCATGTTTCAAAAAGGTTTATGACAAAAATAATTTTCTATAGAACTGAACGCCCACCATTTTTACATTCTAAAATCTGTATGGCTAATAAAAATGTTTCAGCTGTTTGTTCCAGAGCTCAACAAAGTGTGTTGCTTGCAAGTTTTGTTAGTGCCACACACCTAGTGCAAACAATGCAGAAACACATAGGCGTCAATCAGTTGGAAATCAATTTGATGGATATGCAGGAATCTGAAATGCTAGTCTCTGTCTATTGTTTGTGGGTGGGGATTTATAGGTATACCTACTTCTTTCCTGATAAAGCGAAAAGCTAAAGTAGTTCCCAAACAGAGCGACAACGTTGCTCTTTAATTACTTTTCTTTATAAAATTTACAAATACGCATTTCTCTACACTACAAAAAAATAGAACTGAGAGCTGAAGAGAATGTATGCAGTTCTTGCTACGGAGGCAAATAGTATGAAAAATGTATGGAAATGTTCAAAATGAAAATCAAACAGTATATGAATGGAAAAAACAAACTGTTAGAAAAAAGAGATAGTGGCAAACAAAAAACCCAAGCAAAACAAACCCTGGCTAATCCTGTGTTAACGGCATAAAGGAACGAGCAAGGTGTTTCAAGTCCAATGAATTAACATAATAGCCATGCCATCTATAGCCTATATCTGTGTTTCAAAAGAGGATTAGATGATGGAATGATACACAGGACTGAGGTTCTCACCTAAAGATTTGTTCTGCCAAAAAAGCCACAACTTCATTTCATTGGAGCTTTGTGGAGTGAAAAAAAAAAGAGCTTTAATTAGCACCTAGTAATCTTCTATTGTGATATTCATTGCACTTCTGAAACCAGAAAGATCTAATCAGAATTTTCATACATGGCTGTTTTAACATACATCAGTGATGGCCGGTAGGTGTTTTTTTTTTAATGCCACCTTTTTTTCTTACTTTGAAGAACCTTCTGTGGACTCTTATTTTTTATCAGGCAAAATATTGTGAAGCGCAGAGATGCAACTTACATCCTTTGATTTGGTACAATATATCTCATAAAACACCTGCATTTCAATTTCTCAGAGCTTTGTAGATGAAAACATCTGATTAGAGATGTGTCTAGCAATTTGTGAGTGAAATGAGTGCTACATAAACAAGATAGAAATTGAAGGCAAAGAATTTGCTACCTTTCTCTTTGCTTTGGATCGTATGTAAATTGTGTTCCAAAATAGAAAATAAAACGATTTGATTCGTTTATTAAGTAAAACCTTTTTCAAGTCAGCCAGATAAAGCTGCTCTTGGAGAGGAATACAATCAGATAAGTTAACGGCAGTCATTCCAAAGGGGGGGGGGGACTAAGAACAATCAACACACTCCCAACAAGAGTAGCCATCATTAAAAAATGCAATACTAAAGCCAGCTGAAGCACACCAAGGTCTCTTAGATATAGAGACGACCCCACGCCAGCTTTGATGCTCTCCTGTTAGCAGCTACAAAGCAGCAAAGCAGCCTCACAAGAAAATGCAAAGAGGTTCCTGCTCCAAGTGGCTGGAGAATCAGGTTTTGCCTTTCTTTCATCTCAACAAACAAGGTGGTTTTCTGCTGCTGTAAACAAATGGCTTGAACAAATGCAAAACTCTCCTTTTAAGGGAAGTGAAGGCCAGGAATTAGTAAGGATTTTCTTTCTAGCTTTGGAACTTTGTTTGGTCTCTCTTCTCCTTCTCCTTCTCCTTCTCCTTCTCCTTCTCCTTCTCCTTCTCCTTCTCCTTCTCCTTCTTCTTCTTCTTTCCCTGGAAAAGTGCAGAGTGAATTTGTGTGGGATTGATGAGAGGTTAAAACAGGATTTGCATTTGCAACCCCTTGGGTTATGGCACAATCCACAGGCTCATTAAATGAGATGGAAAGAACAGAACTCGTTTGTTGTGGTTGTAAAAATAATTTCATCAGATATCAAAAAGTTAACAGTAAGTGTTCAGAAAAAAAGGATTCCAAAATTAAGGTGCCATTGTAAAGGAGGCCTTACTCATATGCTCGTACAATGCGCTGCTGTTAATTCTGGAGTGTAAAGAATCACCTATTTTAAGCAGCTATTTTTTTTTCCTTTTAATGGGTGGAACCAGGGTGGCTGAACGGAACTCAAGTGTTTACTGGCTGGATGCCCTTCCTGATGCCTAAGTGAAGTTTACAGCAGACAATTGCTCATTATGCTCAGAGACAGAAATATCTGCTGCCACCTAGGATTGAACTCCTAGGTGTTTTTAATTTGCATATATGATGGGGTTTTTATTTTGGCTGTACACCACCCTGAGTCCTTCAGGAGAAGGGTGGTATAGAAGTTTGATAAATTAATTAATTATTAATTAATTAATAAACTCACAGTCTCCTGATCATGAGGCAAAAGCTCCACCTCTAGGCCACCATGCTGTTCTAAAATCTTAAGCAGCTATATACTGTATATATTGATATTGGGCATAATGATGCCCCAAATCATTAGATTGTAATTACAACAGTGATCTAGCTGAGAAGTTATTAATTCATACGGACATGCTATAAACAAACTATTCATCTCAGAAAAAAAAATACCAGGAGGAGGAATGAAGCTAGCTACAGGGATTTTGGATCATACGATTACTTGATCCTTTAAGTAACAGACAAATTGTACCTGGGGCAATTTGATGACTACTCTCAAGCTGCTCTCATCCATTAAAAAAAAAAATCTATCCATTTCCTGGATGTTGGAACTATCATTCATGAATTAACATTCATCTTCCTGGGTTCCAGTTTTAGTTTATAAGCCAAATTTCTGCCTATTACTTTTTTTTTCAGACAGCTGCATTTTCACAGCTTCTAGTGAGCCCTTTGATGAGAAAGACTTAGAACATCAGCACAGAGATGATATCCAGTGTCAAATTTCCTGTTGGTGATACCATCTCCACATCGATTTTATTTATTCATTTATTTATTGCATTTTCATAGTACTGGACTTCAAACAACACCTAGCAGTGAACAATATAGGGGAAAAAATACTCATGGACAATACAATCAAGATGAAATGGCACAGTAAAATATAAATAGTTCAGATAAGCAATGAGCAGAATGGTGACAGTTCTCACTTTCAAAATATCCCCCCAGGACAATTCAATCTGTGCAGCATTAAGAGTCCAGCCTAATTCCAAGAGGAAGGCCATTTCTCATTATATATTATATATTAAACAATATTTTGGCTATAATGGAAAAACTTTGCTTGCAGTCTCCCTCCCCCCCTTTTACTTCACAAATCTGAAGGACTATTAACAGATTTTGATGGAATTTATTCACTTGGATGGGTCTTTTCTCTTACTCCTACATGGAGAAGACCTTGTAAATCTCTAGATACCAAGTCATATAGCCATAAATACTTTGACCCAAGCATTTTGAATTATATCTAAAGCACACTGTTAACCAATGCAATGCCCATAATACAGATGTACAGTGGATATGAAAGTCTATAGACACCTGTTAAAATGCCAGTTTTTTTGAGAGAAAAAATAATCAGACCAGGATAAATCAGTTCAGATTTTCCCCCACCTTTAATCTAAAACAGGAACTGCACAATTCAGTTGAAAAACAAACTGAAATCTCTGAAATGGAAGGGAAAGGAGGAAGAGGAGATAGAGGTGGAGGAGGAGGAGGAGGAGGAGATGATGATGATGATGACAACTAGTGTTCCATTTGTCCACAAAAGGAGCAAAGTTTGCTAAAAGCATCTTGTGAAAGGACAAGAGGCAGGCAGCAGAAGAGAATGCCCTTAATATGCTCTCAAAGTTCCCAAAGTATCTATGAAATCCAAAAGTTTGATGACTTTAGCCTTAAACTATAGATGCTCCAGAACACTGAGAAGTGTTATCAGGATGCATGCAATATATATATTTAAATACTTCTTGATGGTTGAGTTCAATAAAACAGTACAATGTTTTGCTTATTTATAGCTTAGCATCATATGTCAAGCCTACATTGTAATGTTACGAACTACAGTTTATGTTTGGCATGATGTATAAAATCAATCAATTGTGATATAATTATCAAATCATGGCTAAACATATAGGGGCTTAGCACAATCTGTAAGCTTATTTATTGGTTTTTTTTCTATGCTACATCAATTTAGAAAGGAGGATCAGGTAAGGAAAGATGGCTGGCAATGAGATTATTATAGTAGGTAAGTCTATTAAATTAGGCAGCAAGAATCTAGACAACATTGAAAAACAGGTTATGTATCTCTTTGCTGTCATCTACTGGTCATCCTACTTTAATGGTCATCTAGTGGTCATCTGGAGTTTTGCAGCCCCAATATAGCAGCTCTAAGGTAAACCCACAACTGAGGTGGCTTTGAACTTGGTTTGCAATATGGATAATATGCAACATGGTTTGCATATTATGTACTGAAGAACTTCTTTAAATATTCTGTCATTACAATCAATAGCGCTTTCTTGTAAGCCTATGTGCATAGACCCTCCCTGCAGACATAAGAAGTGTGGGGTTGTGGGTTTTTTGTCCCATTCCCATATTTTATGGACTTTTTGTATGTTATTCTACAATTACTGCAGTTTAATTTTAAATCCTATGCAATATTGGCAAGAAAAACAACTTTTTCCTTTATCGTTTGCTGATGCACGAATCCCAGTTAAGTTAAGCAGCAGCAAGGAAATAACTTGGGACATATATAAATACATCACTTGACTGCCACAGTTTTCCTGTAACTTTCTCTTGTCTGCCCTGTGCAGAATGAATGCCTTTACATCTTTTGAGAGCTTAGAAGACAGTTACTCTCCTATGGCAGGACAGAGAATATGATTCATTTAAGGGGCTCCATGTCTGTTAATCTGCCCTTTGCAGAAATACATTGCAGTTTTATGGCTGGCATGAAAAACTCCCTCACCTTCAGGTGTTGAAGGAAGCCCAGGGTGCCAATCACATGTGAAATAATTAAATTGTTGTAGCCTTAATTGTAAGCGAACGTTGCCTTTAATTGTGCTTTAATAATGCCATGCCCTTTTATAACCCAAATTAATGTTTCTGTCTGGTTTTTGAAGTACATGTCAGTTTAATTAAACTATTAATGGTAGACAGATTTTTAAGTACTTTATATTCTTCATTAAATTGTATCTGTTCTACAAGCATAAACAAGAAAATAGACTCAGTTAGAAACAGATTCATGTTCTGCCTGATAAATCATTCATCATCGGATAAGATTATGAGGCGTGCCTGTTTTCCTTCATGCTCCCAATGATAAACAAATCCACTTACTCTAATATTCACTGAGTTCATTGAAAAATAAATAAGCTTGCTCATTAAAGAAAAAAGAAAAAAAAGCATCAGGTCTGAAAGCTGTTAGTTGGTCTATGCAAAACCGGGTAACAGAAAAGAGTGTCTGTAGGGCCATTCACTTGGTTCCTGTGGAAGGGGAATTGGGTGGAAAGGAATGCTTGTTAGTGAAATAGTTGCCAGCATAATATTGTGTAGTTGTGGTGGGTGTGAGCGTGTGGCTTATTGGCTGTATTACCTAATTGCAAACAGGGATCTAAGGAAGCAGTTGCCTGATTTGCCAAAAAACTATGGATTTCTAAAGTAAACACTAAATAAAACTCGGAAGCCTCATCTGGCCCCAGTTCAAGGAAGGTGATTAATAATTATTCTTTGAAGATTAAAGAGGAGGTTAGCATGTGATGGGTTCTTTCCTTTTCCAGGGATGAAGTGTGTAAATCATTATAGGATTTTAATTGGATAAGCTGGGAAACACCACCACTTGTTTTTCTCTAACAAAGGGAACGGTTTGTGTATGCCACATGGCAGTGTATACAATACGTCAAAGCCACGCCTTGTTCTTGTAGACACAACTTTGTTCTTCCTTTGTATGGCAGATCAGTCCATGAGCAGGAAAGGCATCTTGTTCACTCTGGTAATGAAAACCGTGCATGATGTACAACCGTGGAGTCCTATTTGATCTTAAAGCTGGCATTAACAAACACAATTGGCGCACTGGTGACTAAACTGATCTGGGTCTTCCTTGTCAATGAATGTGGTAAACAACAATCGCACTTCCCTTCACAACAAGGGATATGAAGTCATCATATTCTTGGCAACCGTGCCTTGGTGCTGTATTCACATTTCCCCCCCCCTTTCTTTTTGTAAGCAAACCACGACAAAATGGGAAGACAACCTGTTCCTCGCTTTGACAAAACATCACATTCTATAATAAATGCTCTACGTTCTTTGTCCAATGATCACCCAATTAGCACAAGTATTTGTCTGCCAGGGAGGTGATTTATTTCTCAGTCGCACTTTGCAGGTAGTCGGTAAGGCACCAGACGTAGGCTTAAAAAAACCTGCTCCAATATTTTCCTTCCCGTGGCAGAAAAGCACAGAGGGGAATGTGTTCATACACCTCTAGAAGTGCTTTTGTGCAAATGCAATTAGCTCTATTTTCATCTGTATTCAGAGGTTTTGGAAGTTAGACCAGGGCTGCCCAGAGATGTATGTTCTAGGGAGCAAAAATGTAATTTCATTCTATGCCAAATTGGAGGTGAAATTGGCCTTGCTGGTTTCAAATGAAAATCCCCACTGATGCGTATTAGAAATTACTTATATAAGCATGTAAGAATAATTCCACCAGATCAAGCCAGAGGTCCATTTAGTTTAGAAATTTATTAACAACAATGGTTTAGCCAGATGCCTCTGAGAAGTTTATAAATAAAGCATATGGATCTTCCCCTTCAGGTTGACCACACCACCCATCATTCAGGAATACAGGTAATCCTCGACTTACAACAGTTTATTTAGTGACGGTTCAAACTTACAACAGCATTGAAAAAGTGACTTACGACCATTGCAGTATCCCCATGATCAAGTGACCAAAATTCAGATGTTTGGCAACGGACTCATATTTATGACGGTTGCAATGTCCCGGATTCATGCGATCCCCTTGTGTGACCTTCTGACAAGCAAAGTCAATGGGCAAGTCAGATTCACTTAACGACTATGCTACTAACGCAATAATGGCAGTGATTCGCTTAACACACTGTGGCAAGAAAGGTCATCAAATGAAGAAAAGTTCACTTAACAAATGTTTCACTTAGCAACAGAAATTTGGGGCTCAATTGTCATCGTAAATCGAGGTCAACTTGTAGATTTGGAAATTCTGCAATTATTTTAGTTAACAACCAATTAGCTATTAGCCTTAGAGCTGGTTTCCAAATGCCTGATATTTCTTCTCTCTCTTTTCTTATTCTTTCCTTCGATAATTTTAAATTAAAACTTCTTTGGCATTTCTTGCACCTTCACGTTGTGCATTTATTATCTATTTCTACTAACTATAAAGGTTTTGAATGTTGTAGCTATAAGATAATGGAAATGTATTGGAGTTAAGTTCTGTACAATTCTGCAAGTCTAGCTTTACTTTTTGAACTGAAAGGACCCTATGTGGTAATGGTAAATTTTGCCTGATGTAAAAGATATTTCAATCATGTATCTATCTATTAGATCGTGTATCTACAGCAAGGCATTAAAAAAAGCCAATATGGCAACTGTAACCACACAATTGAAGTCCAGCCTCTTTTTTTAACCTGTTAAAAAAAGCAGGGTTTTGATTTTTTTTAGTGGATGTCCTATTTATTCTTTTTGTATCTCTTTGTATTATAACAATTTATAATTGTTATAAACAATTCAAGGCAGTCAATATACCGTAATAGCCCTTCTTCCTCCTATTTTCCTCACAACAACAGCAACCTTGTGAGGTGAACTGGGCTGAGAGAGAATGACTGGCCAAAAGTCATCCAGCCAGCTTTCATGCCTAAGGCAGGAATACCGTATTTTTCAGAGTATAAGACGCACCTTTTTCCACCTTAAAAGAGGCTGAAAATTTGGGTGCGTCTTATACTCCGAATGTAGCTTTTTTGAAGCTTTTTTTCAGCCCTAACGAGGTGCTAACGAGGCGCTAGCGAGTGAAGCAATCTTCCCAGCTTTGCCTGCTCCCTCAACTCTCCACTGTGCTTTAACAAGGCGCTAGTAAGTGAAGTGATCTCCATGCTTTGCTCCGACTCTAAGCTGTTCTTTAGAAGCTTTTCTTCAGCCTTAACTAGGCGCTAGCTGAGTGAAGCAATCTCCCTGTGCTTTGCCTGCTTTTCTCATTGCTGCTTCCTCTCAGCTGTGCCTTAGAAGCTGTTTTTTATCCCTTAGCAAGGAATAAAAAACCAGCAAACTAATGTGCTGAAGCTGACCAGACTAAGGACGCTAGCCAGATGAATACCTGGTAGGCAGATTCCCCCCCCCCATTTTCCTCCTCAAAAACTAAGCTGCATCTTATACTCCAGTGAGTTATACCCCGAAAAATACGGTAGTTTCTTAGTTTCTAGCTACACTAATGTTTATTTTTATTTAATATAATCAGTTATTATTAGATGTGTAGCCTACCTTTATTTTTGCACAATACAAGGTGGCGTATAATACACCCACCACTTATTTTCCCCACAACAGATGGGGTGGGCCGAGGGAGAGGGATTGGTCCAAAGACACTCATATTTATTTATTTATGTTTTCTTTTCTTTTTCTTTATATTTTTTCACACTTTCATATCCTCTGCTTATTTTTTTTATCATTTCCCTTAATTGTTACTTTATGTTGTTTTTTAATGTATATGCTTTGTAAAATGTTAATAAAATTATTGACTGTCTCCTGACAAGGCTGTTCTTGTGGGACCACTATATACAACACTTTGAGATCCTGACCTTAAAATGGGATATAAAGCAAATCAATACATAAAAAGCTATAAGAAACAGCTTAACACATTGAAAACAAGAAAGCTGGTAATAAATAATCAATTTTTTAGCCAGGAGATGAAAAGAGGGGGGGGGAGATTTCCAATGCACGAGAGAAATGTTCCACATTGGAGACTTGCTCAATGTCCACAGAGAGTTTGTCTCTTTAGTGAACCTTCAATAGGTTGAACTCAGGGGGAAAAACTTAACTGCAATTATATTTGACAATTATTTTTAGCAGAGTCAATAGGGCACATGCTGTACTGTCAACCAGTGAAAGTATTACACTCCACTGAACTGAATCTAATTAATTAACTAAAGTTTTTTTTTAAAGTAGAGCTGTGAAAAGCTTCTAAAGAACTTGGATGAAACTTCAAGTAAAGCACCACCTTGAAATGGCTTTGTGAAGCAATAGTAGTTCTTTGCTTACTGAGACCAACCTGAAATGTCCATGTTACTCCACCTCCATTTGCTTCAGAGTCTTCTTAACTTTCTTCCTTAAGTGACTGATGAAGAGATTTCAGAGAGGGAGGTACATGTGTGAAAATTCCTTCTACACTGCTCTGTTTCCAGCTACTGACATACATACTTCCTACATACATATACACAACTCACACAAGTGGCACCGGACAGTTTACAGGAATAAAAACATTGAAATCTCCCAAACATAAACCCCAAACACCCAAATATAGACTGTTATCTATTAACTATCGATAGTAACAAAGCTCATCTTTCTTCAGAGGGAACAGCCAGGTCTTATAAAAGGCTGACAAATTTGGGTCCATTCAAATACTTAAGGGATGCTGTTGCCTACAGCAGCTGATATCACTGAGAAGGCGCAAGTCAAACAAGATGATTTGTTTAATAGAGGGACCCAAACCACACCTTCTCCACTACCTCTGGTAAGGCAGGCAGAAACAATAGGAGAAAGTGGTTCTATATATTGACAAGTGGTTGAGAAACTCTAGGAGTTCCAAAAGATATTTCCTTTCACACTGCTGGCTTCCAGTTGAGAGGAGGGAAGTGGCACAAAAAGGCCAAAACATTTTCTTTAGAGAGGAATCTTCTGTGGGAGAAGATAGTTAATTTTTAACTTCTGCAGGAATCCCCTCCTGTGTGTGCTAAAGATACCTGAACAGAAGCCCTTTTGTATACACACATGGCCTTCAAGTCTGGATGAGTCACTTAATGATATGGGGATTTTTTTGTCAACCCCTTCCTCTCCAGTGCTTGAATGAAACCATGTGAAATCACGGAATTGTAGGAGAATCTGGGGGCAGAGTTAAAAGAGGAAGCAGCATAGAATCCCTATGTAGCCATAAGTGGGTTAAGTCCAGACTCTCTTGAATTCCATTGATCCTTATCTAACCCCAAGAAGATGCTAATCAATAGTTGAGAAGATTCCTATGAATAAGCTGTTTAGCAATAAATCAGTTTAATCAGACCTTCATGTGCGGATCTGGTCTTTTGCACCTGACAGAAATGCTCTATTGTAGCAAATTGGGTGCTCGATTTAGCAAAATGAGTGCGGGAAGAGGCCTTAGCATGTTTTTAGACTCTTGGTACAAATTGATTATGATGGCATGAATTATATAGTAGCTCATTTTTTCATAATAAACAAATTCTTGGATTCTTGGAAAAATTGCATGATAGCAAATCCATATAAAACATAAAGCAAACTGACATAATGTAAAATAAAACTGTATTTTCTTTTTTCTCCCTTAATCCAAACCACAATAGTAAGAGTGATCAAATATTGAAAATTTCCAGTTGTAGTTAATGAAAAGCTACACATTTAGAAAGAAATTAAATTAAACTCACACTCCTTCCATACAAAACCACACTTGGAGTTATCTCAAGGTTTCTTCATTGTGGTAGTGCCATACTGTTTCCACACTGCTACTGTCTACAGTCCCAATTCCTCAAAAACATTTTGTATCTGAACTACATTCGCCTACTAATTTTTTGAATGTTCAGTGCTTCCTCTAGTTGACCTATATGGGAGATTTAAAAAAAACCCATCTTCAACCAATGTTGTGTCCTCATAGCCACATCTTAGCTATTGTTATGTGTGTTTGTCAGGGATTTGCAAAGCCAACATCATTGTCTGAATGGCTGCTCTTGGGGGAGCTGTAAAATCATAAAGAACTATCCTTTTTTTTTTTGTATTTAAATGGCCCATGTAGGAATGCTATTCTCACTTCTAGGAAGGGATGAGAGAAGCTAATTTTTTTAAGAACAAAACTCACAAAGTAAGATGAAACAAGAATTCATGCCACAGGAGAAATGACCAGACCTGAACTCTGCAGAATTTCACACAGAAAAAGTGCCTGATATTCAGATGAGCCCAGCTGCCAAACCCAACTGTTCTGAAGCAGTGAAGATATTATAAGCATCTGCAGAATGAAAGAGTTGAAATGTGTTTTTACTGTAAAACTGTTGGACATCAGAATCTCTTTATCTACTTACTGTGGGTTGACAAGATGTTTTTGTTCACACAAAGTCCATCATGAACAAAATAGACTTTACAAATTGAAACGTGTCTACATACATGTAGACAATGACATTACCCACCATTCACCACTGTTAACATATACATTAAACCAGGTAACACTCAATGCTTCGGAGAATTTAAAAGCTATCCCTTTATGGAAAAGGTGACTGTTTCCAAAATATTGGTGTGGACCTATTAATGAACAATGAATAACTATAAATGTTTTGGCAAGTTGTCAATGCAGAGAGCTTGGAGTGATACAACTTATTCATTTCAACTCTAATGGGAGGCTTGAGACTTTTAGCTGGATCCTTAACATCCTTTAACTTTGCACTTTTACTAAAAAACAAAGCCACAGCATATGAAGGAACAAAGCCCTGTTTATTCACATAAGTTGGACTGCATAATAACTGCAGTGTTTCTGTAAATAATCCCACTGAACAGTCTTTTTTAGTAATCACATTTTGCTTTTATATTGTTCTATTTACAGAATGTGTTATAATCCAAAACGGGCTCAAAACTAATGCTACTTGCCTCGAAGGTGTGCTTTTACTTACACTGGCTGTTGATTCTATTGTTTTTATTTGCTTAGTAGTGGCATCTCATTAAAGTTAGGATGAAATACAATATTTCAGAAGCATGATAAGAATTTCTCTACTCTGCTCCCTATTCCATCACCTATAGAACTGTTTGGAGGGTCATCTGACCCACAAGAGTAGATCTGGGAACATGTAAAGGCTAGGCAGGGGAGAGGGAAAACCATACATTTTCTGATTCTATCACCAGAAAAAAATGATGCCAAATTTACTTCAAGGTTCCAAGCCAGTGAATCTAACATTCAATCCTGAGTTGAAAGGCCAAGGCCAAGGTGAAAGAGAGTGGCTAAATACACAATTTCCATAGGAAGATATTTTACAAGAGTGTACACTGATATCTTTGTTTGGGAATTAGTTTTTAGTGAAAAAACCGTATCAGTAGGATGTACAGTTTTCTCAATCTATGTGCAGTTCCTGGCTGCATATTTCACGTTGTTGAGGAAAGTTTCCCAGCCCTGCAGAAACAGCTTTCCCCAATGTAGGCGTAGTCCAAACTGGGGAAGAGACTTTACAGCATGGGTATTCGACATTGACAACATTAAGACCTGTGGATGCAACTCACAGAATTCCTCAACCAGCTATGTTTGCTGGGGAATTCTGGGAGTTGAAGTCTACAAGTTGCGAAGCTTGGACACCCCTGCCTTAAATAGATCTAAGAGACCTTAGCTTTGCTGAGAATTGAAATTCACATAGCTGGATGATGCCCAGTTTGGGGAAAGGCTACTCCAGAATGACAAATGCTGTGAACCTTTTTTCTGGATCCCAAGAATTGTATTTTGACTTCTCTTCGCCTGTGAGTCAACGATGTTACTAGTTTCGTTTTCCGGTAGGAAAGTCAAGCTCTGCTACTTATCTTCCTCATCCAAAATGAAGCATTTTTTCTCCTTTGAGTTGGGAAGGCAAACAGGAGAATCTAGGCAGACGAAATCCACTTGAGCATGTCTGAATTTTAATCTCATCTTTATTAAAAGAAAATTACGTAGTTAGTGGAAGATGTTTTACTAGGAAGAAAACCAGGGGGTGCTTGCAAGGTAATAAAACAGAAATTATTCCAAAGTCAGTGTCCTTAAACTAACATCTTTAGAACATGTCCACTGCCTCAAAAACCTTCACCTCTTATAAAAATGTCACATAATGCTGTTCAATAGCTCATTGCAAAACCTTTCAGCAGTTTAGGATGTAGGAAAAAAAAGTCAAGATCTCAGCTCTCTATCTGGTGCTCTTGTGTTCAATAGAACATCCTTTGACTAGGATGCTATCGCGGGTTATTTCACTGACTAAATCTCTTCAGGAAAAGATCAGGATGAAATAAAGCCAAAGGGCATAGCTCGTGGGCCTTCTTTCAACTTCTTCCCCAGTGGTGAGCTTCTTACATGTGAAAGGCCTCTGATATAATTCCCTATGATATTCATAGCTGAACTGACCTTTCTGCTGTCCTTTCACTACTTATTCTCCCTCCCTCTTTCTCTCTGTATGTTAGAAATGGAATTATTGACTGCAGGATCAGCACTGGAAATAAATTCAGTTCCATTTATCTTAGCATTAAGAAGGTATATGTTCCCATACAAACTTCAGGTCTATACTGTATGTGGGTAACATACCTTCCCTCCCCCCCACCCCCCTCCTTTGGACA
>JANHZT010009413.1:0-13436 GCA_032468215.1 Stegonotus admiraltiensis | reverse complement strand
CAATTAAAAATAAATTAAACCAAATTTGGCCCATAGCTAAAAACCCCAATTTAAAACAATCAAATTTAAAATTTCCAGGATACAATATCCTGTATCAGGATATGAAGAGCTGGAACCTTGCTGAGGCCCATTACTAATTATATCATCCAGCAATGACCTCACATTTCATTTTGTGATAGCAATAAGCATCCCATTTAAAATTGTCTTCTTTTTTCCTATATTCAGTCTTTAGAAATAGCTTTCTCTGGAAATAGGCAGAGGATACTGCAGTTTGTGTGCTGTAGCTTATAGTTTATATGAACATCTACATAATAGTGTAAGATTGTTGTTATTAATTATCTTTTGAAACTTGTGTAAAAAACAGAAGGGGACAGAGTAAGAACAAGATGTCTATTCTCATATACACAAAAATAGAGCTACAGGTTACATGTTAAAGCATACGGAAAATACCACCTCTGCTATTTTATTACACAGTACAAAATTTCATCTACTTACATACCTGTTGGTGAAGTGAAGTAAACTGTGATTAGCTAGAGATATTTTAGCCTGACTATAAATCAGTAAGTTTGGTCTCTGGGTAGATTTTCTGTATAATAAAACTTGAATAGCCTTGTATTTTTTGCATGTTCTCTTTTCCTGTTTGGTGTATTTGGGAGAAAATGCACTACACTATTTAACATACAAATGTACCATCACTGAACCACAGAATCCTTCAGCAAAATAATTCTTTACAGAGCAGATCAATTGCGCACATAAAGGCTGGCAAATATTTATAGCAGCCCACCTGTGAACATTTCACCCTTCAAACATACTTATGATAGACTTATTCAGCTTATACAACCACGGCAGCCTGAAAATTACATCATCTCAGTCTGTGGTTATCACTTTTACAGTTCATTCATCCAGGAACTACCATAAAGCCTGACTATGATGTGCTATCCACTGCACTTCAGTTCTGTCAAAAAAAGTAGGATTGGTGCCACCCATACAATCCATAACCCTCCTCCCATTGTGGTTCTTTCATAGATGATATCTCCAATACTTTTGATATTTATTTATTTATTTTATTTTATTAAATTTCTATACTGCCCTTCTCCCAGAGGACTCAGGGCGGTGTACAGCCAGAAATAAAACCCACAGCGTTATAAAAGTTAAAAAACAATTTAAAAATATTAAATAATTTGGCCAAAGAAGCTAAAATAAAACAACCCATCAAAATAGCATTTAGGCCAGCCCTGCTTGGTGAAATAATAGCGTTTTGAGGGCGCGGCAAAAGGTGCGAAGGTCGGGAATCCTACGAATCTCCGGGGGCAGCTCATTCCAAAGGGCAGGTGCCCCCACAGAGAAGGCTCTCTCCCTGGGGGTCACCAGTCGACATTGTTTGACCAACAGCACCCTGAGGAGTCCCTCTCTGTGGGAGCGTACTGGTTGATGGGAGGCTATCGGTGGCAGAAGGCGGTCTCGTAAATACCCGGGTCCTAAGCCATGGAGCACTTTAAAGGTGGCAACCAACACCTTGAATTGCACCCGGAAGACCACCAGGAGCCAGTGCAGCTCGCGCAGGAGCGGTGTTACATGGGAGCGTCGGGTCGCTCCCATAATCACCCGCGCGGATATGAGACTAAGTTGTCAGATTCTCATTTAGAAGTTTTCAGATACAGGGGGTTGCTATTGTTTCTAAAGACAACTTTATGAAATTACACAGAAGCTGTGTATTTTTGTTAGTTTTGTTGTTTTTAGCTCTGGTTGCCTTTTACTGTTTTTATTCTGTTTTTATTGTAACTACACAGGGACATTTATGTAAGATGGGCAGCCAATACTGTAAATAATTAAATTAATAAATAAATAAACAAAAAGTTCTCCCACCTTTGTGTTATCTATCATATTTGTGTAATACTTACTCCCCAACCCCTTTATCCAGGTTGAACAGGACAGGACTCAGAACAGATGGTGTGGCATTCTACCCAATAGTATTGTTCTCCAAGTCAATGTGAATCAATTTGTGAATACTGAGATGATTCATCTACCCTGTTTCCCCCAAAATAAGACATCCCTTGATAATAAGCCCAATCGGACTTTTGAGCGCATGGCAAAAAGGCCAAGCCCCAGTGGTGAAATCCAATTTTTTTTACTACTGGTACTGGCTTGGTGGGCATGGTGTGGCTTGGTGGGTGTGGCTTGGTGGCCCTGGCAGGGAAAGGATACTGTAAAATCTCCATTCCCACCCCACTCCAGGGGAAGGATACTGAAAAATCTCCATACCCTCCCCACTCCTGGGGGAAGGATATTGCAAAATCTCCATTCTCACCCCACTCTGGGGCCAGCCAGAGGTGGTATTTGCCGGTTCTCCAAACTACTCAAAATTTCCGCTACCGGTTCTCTGAACTGCTCAAAATTTCCGCTACCGGTTCTCCAGAACCTGTCAGAACCTGCTTGATTTCACCCCTGCCAAGCACTTATTTCAGGGTTCAAAAAAATATAAGATAGGGTCTTATTTTCGGGGAAACACGGTAACAATTTTATTAATGAGAATATCATGAGTGTCTTTAAAAATGCTGGAGGTCGAGACAGTTATCCCTGTGAGAATCTTCTTAAAGTTAGCCTGGCATAATTCTTTGTGACAAGTTCATGCTGGCTCTTGTTAATTATGGCCTTTTTATCTATGTGCTTAGAAACATGTTTAATTATCTGCATGAAGGCCCTGCCCAGTATAGATGTCAATTCCTTCTGGTTTTGAAAGAATAGGCTAAAACAGACATTAACAAACTGGAGACAGTTCAGAGGAAGGCTATCAAAATAGTGAGGGGATTGGAAAACAGATTCTGTGAGGAACAGTTAAAGGAATCAAGAATGTTGTAATTCTTCTGGCCCCGAACACTGAATTCATCCCAGTCTTAATTCATGCACGTGTGAGTCTTTTAACTCATTCAGTTAAGGGTCTTTTTTGTCTAGAGTTGCAGCTCCTTCCTTTCACCAACTTCACAACAATGTCCAGCTAAGGTCTTGTTTCTCTTCTGAGAGAAGAGATGAAATATAAGTTAAGATTCTTCTCAACCTTTATTAATTCAACTCCTTGCAACAGACCTGTACATGTCTTTTTTTTCTGATTTATTTTAATAAACCCTTTTTATGTTCTGAGCATTTCTCATAAGTCTCAGTTCATTCTGAGCTTTAACCTTTCTGGCATGGCATCTAGAGTTTGTGACCACTACAGTGTGTCCTCCGTTGACTCCAGTATATATCCCTTTTGCTTTCCAATAATTTTAAGAAAGTTCTATGTTTATATTGCTTAACACATTGTAAGCCGCCCTGAGTCTCCGGAGAAGGGCGGCATATAAATCAAAGCTCTATCTATCTATCTATCTATCTATCTATCTATCTGTCTATCTTACCGTAGTCCCTCTCTCATTTTTCCTCCAAATAGCTATTATTTGCAATTGTACTTTTAATATCTTGTTTCGCTGGACACTTTCTGGATACTTTTCTTCTTCAAGATTTCATGCCATTGGAGCTGATCTATCTTCCTTTTGAATTTATCAGGAACAACATATCCCCTATGTTACTTTTTCCACTTCTGACAAATGAAATTGTCAGTAAGAATCAACAGGAACTTATTGGATACCTGACTTTTAGCAGCATTTGATCTCTAGTAGATATTAGGATATTTCAAATCTGATAATGGTACCCGTGTTCCCCCGAAAATAAGACCATGTCTTATATTTTTTTGAACCCTGAAATAAACGCTTGGCCTTATTTTCGGGGAGGTCTTACTATTTTGGGGCACGTGGAGCAAGATGGGGCTCCTCTTGCCATCTCACCTGATTTCCAGCTCTGCATTTAAATATTTTCAGGGAGGGCTTACTTTCGAGGGGAGGTTTATTTTAGCGCATGCGCTCAAAAGCCTGATTGGGCTTCTTATCAGGGGATACCTTATTTTCGGGGAAACAAAATTACCTTCAGAACTACATCTTCAGAAGTTAGTCATCTTACACAGAAGGACCATATCCATAACTGCTCCCTATCTAAAGTCTGTAATAAACTTCCACGACAACACTTTTATTCTTACCCAGTCCCAACAGTATCTACATGCTCCAGTTTGTAAATTTCTTGTGCAGGTACAGTATGTACTTTATGTACAATGCAAACTCCTCCCTTTCTGTTGAATTCTATTCCACCTGATTAAGATGTAGCCTTCTAGAATCAGGATGCCACTATCCCACCAAATTTCAATGATGCCTATTACATTATATTTTGTACTGTGTTAAGTCCCATGTTAAGTTTGTGTCCCACATTTTTTCTTTTTTGTTATTTCATCATTTATTTCCATTATGCTCATATTTTGTTATCGGCTGCCATTTCTTGACTTGCTATTACTTATATAATATTACAAATGTAAAAATACTTGAAAAGCATGAAAGCATTTTGCAGCACTTCACATAATGCAATCATTCCAGTAAATGCATATAAGCAAATGAATTCAAGCCACAGGAACATTCTTTATCCAACTCTGACTCACAGCAGTTTTAAGTGCATAGATTTCTTCTCCTTTTTGTTCCAATCACCCCTCCAAATGAGCTCTACAGAAACTCTGGGGAACAGGAAGAGGCTGCAGAGAGAAGAAAGGATTTAATTTTTTACAGAGGGGTTTATTTTACTGCTGGAGAGACTTGTGGATAGAATCACATATCTGATTGATATAATGTTTTCTTGCTGATTTACTAACTTTTGGCTTCTGCCTTTTTAGTCATTTTTATTAGCACAATTAATGCAAGATTAATACAAGATGATTATTGATTAGTACAAAAAAACTTATAAATGGACTACAACTCCCATCATTCAGCTGGAACCAGAGTTGGCCTTACAATTAAGAACAACAATGGTATGTCTCTGTATAGTTTTACTAGCTACAGAATATTCTATTGCCACAACAGAGTTTCTATAAAGAGAGAGGAAAACCACAATAAGCAGATAAAAGTTAGACAAAAACTTGAGTGTGGTACTTTTAATGTTATTTGAAGTTCAACAGGCTTAGCCAAGTTCAACACTTTGATTCCATTAAGACGAAGCACAGAAGCATAACTACAGTTCCTTGAGTCCCAAACAGGGGTGAAATCCAGCAGGTTCTGACAGGTTCTGGAGAACCGGTAGCGGAAATTTTGAGCAGTTCAGAGAACCAGCAAATACCATCTCTGGCGGGCCCCAGAGTGGGGTGGGAATGGGGATTTTGCAGTAACCTTCCCCTGCCATGCCCACCTAGCCACACCCACAGAACCAGTAGTAAAACAATTTGGATTTCACCCAAAGCAAAGCTCTCAGATGGGACTGAGGAATGGGGAGTCCCAACATTTGTCATCCATTAAAGAGGATGCATACCTGTCCAGGTGCCTGGGCTTCCACACACAAATGCCTTAGGGAGGAATGACAATGGCTGCAACTGTGGTTGTTCTCTTTTTGGTGGGGAGAGGTCTGCTAGGGTAACTCTCGGCCACGCTAGGCCACCGGAGCGAAAAACCACACCCACACAAACGGTTCGGCTGTGCAGTTTATTTGCAGCCGGCAGCTTCTACTCGCGGCCGGTATGCTGAAGGCAATGCAAGTCAGCACTGAGCATCACAGCTCCTCAGCGCTGTTAAATAGCACGCCACAACCTGGCTTCCGCCCGCCACGCCGGGTCGCCCACCGATGACGTCATCGTGGTTCCGGCGCCAGCATGCGTTCCCCCCCTCACGCCCTTACTAGCCCCACCACCTGTGTGCAGCAGCCTATACGCCGTCCGACGTCCCTCCACCAGCACCTGTGCCCCAGCCATCCCAGTGCAGGCGTCAGGGCGGATCCCACGTCGTAGCAGCTGGCTGCAGAGTGTCGAGTGATGTGGGAACTCGACAGTAACACAACTATGAAACCTACACCAGGGGTCTCCAACCTTGGCAACTTTAAGCCTGGCGGACTTGAACTTCCAGAATTTCCCAGCCAGAATTCTGGGAGTTGAAGTCTGCCAGGTTTAAAGTTGCCAAGGTTGGAGAATCCAGAAGACCATTAGGTAGCAGTAAATATGTAATTTTTCTGTATCATTTTGCTACCATTGGCTGTCACCCTAGGGCCTAGATAGTAACTATCACACTCATCACATTGGAAGGCAAATGTTTTGGTTTCTCTGTAAGTACAAATCACACCAATCTGCAATAGACCATGATAAGAACATTTCTTATTTAAGATTGAAGACCCATCCAGAGTTCCCTGTGCCTGCAGACTCTAAGGTGACCACCACCCTGCCTTGACTATATTGAATCTACCAGCTAAACTATAAACTGACTTTTGGAAACAAATGACTTGAAGCCAAACAGAGGACAATCCTTGACAGAAGCATTGGTGACAAAATTATTCCTAAAAACATCTACCTCTAATCTTAATCCTAATCAACCTCTACCATCAGAATTGTCTTATCAAATATCACTTCCATTTCCTTGTATTTCATCTCAAGGTCTTTTAGTGTACTTGTTTAATGCGTTATTACCAGAAGCTTGTCTCTCTCATTCAGTAACTGTCTATCTGTATTGACATCCTAAGATATTAACTTCCAGTATAATGATTCCATCTTAATTCAGAACAATATTCAAATTGTTCTAATTCATATATTTAAAATATGCAAGGAGCCACTATACATGGTCAGGAAACTACCCAAAATCCAAAGTGTCAGCCTGAATTATAAAGTTTACAAAAGGCAAGCATCAGTTTTTCAAATACACTTCTTTAGCCGCAGGAAACCCAAGTATCACTGTTCCCTATTTTGCAATATATACATTCTCCTTTAAATATGCATACGGAAGGCAAGTCAATATCTGTGATTACCATTTTTTAAAACCAAACTTGTTTTTTCTACTTTCCTTCAGGAAGCTTTAAGGCAACTTTCCAACCTGGAACCTACCAGGTGTATTACACTATAACTTCCATAATTCAAAGCCAAAATAGAGTCCAATGTATCTGTTGGGCAACAGGTAGGGAAAGGCTGCCCTAAAAATAATCTCAATAATTCTACATTCCAAGCCTGCTGCCTTCTGGTCCATATTGATAAAAGGTTTTTTGAATAGCTACCAGAACCTATATCTTACTTTTCAATTTTTTAATAATAGATTAGATTGATCAACGCCTATTAGTTCTGCTGATGTGGCCAAAGAATGTCCAAAGAGCAAAACATGAACATTTGCTTTGCAAGAGATCAGATAACTTCTCCATTTGCTAAATTTAAAAGCCAGGCTTTGTACTTCTCTGCAGACCAATACTGGGATCACTACTGATCATAAATAAATCACAACACCAAATAGGCTTTTTGATAGCAAGCAATCCAAGCAAAAAATACCTTTGTTTCTCACAATAAAACTGCCTGCCAATCCACAAAGCCTATCTCAGTTTTCTTGAAAACATATTGAAAGGAATGTGGTTCACTCTGCTCTATAAAATGTTAGAAGAAAATTATTGCTTTCCATTAGGTACGAGCCTCCCAATCCTGCCTTGATAACAATCAATCAATGTGCAATCAGAAGCAGTAAGGCCAGATGAAACCTATGTCTAAAATTGAAAAGTATTTTATAAGGAGTTTAGCTTCTGCCTCGTCTCTTATGCAAGGAGAAGAGAAGAAAACAAGAGAAAATAGGAAAACAAAAAGTTTCGGAAGAGAACATCCTAGTTATTGCTCTTTGCTCCAGCCTGCTCTTGGTTTGTCAACAGTTTTCTTTGCTATATCACAACTTGTCTGCTACAGTGTGTCTCATGTAGAACATCCTGAAAAAGAAGCCATGTATCTCCAGTTGGTGTAAAATGTGGAAGCTACAGCTATTAACTGGTACAAGATACCAGGATCATATGAAGCCAATATTAAGAGGTACATTGGTTGCTAATTGTTTTCTAGGCACACTTTAAGATTGTTAATTAAGGGTGTGCAAAATATTTCAAATTCAATCCATTATGAATCCAAAACCCCAATGTCAAGTTTGAAACACTATCTTTTGAATATAAAATAGATTTTTTAAAGTGCAAAATAGGTTATTTGATCATTTTGGAAGGGTTTCAAGCTGGAATTATTTGTTGATGGATTTGATTTATATAGCTGCCCATCTCACATAAGTGACTCTGAACAGCTTACAATAAAATAAAAATAAAAAATAAAAAAACATTTTTTTAAAAAAAAGCAGCCGAGTTTCATAAATAAATAAAGTTGAGAGACTGGTCCTATCACACTCCTGGGCAACCAGGCAGAAAACCAAGTTTTCAGGGTCTTGCAAAAGACCAGTAGGGCAGGGCTAAATTAAGAGTGTAATGATGTTCCACAAGGCAGGTTTCACAGCAGAAAAAGCCCTCTTCCTGAGCCCTAACAGCTGATTCGCCCAGAACATGCCCCTCCTACCAGACCAGGTGGGATGGGTAGAAACAATTGGGGAAACATGGTCCCCAAAATAACCCAATCCTAGGCCATGAAGAGCTTTAAAGGTAACTATCAGCACCTTGAATTGTATCTTGAATTGCACACTAGAAGTCAATGCAACTCACAAAGCAGTGATGTCACATGCACTACACAAAAAATACAATTAATTGCCCATGCTGCAACATTTTACACCAGCTGAAGCTTCCGGATGCTCTTCAAGGGCAGCCCCATGTAGAGCACATTGCAATAGTCTAATCTGGAGGTCACAAGGATATGAGTGACCATGACCAGAGTAGCTTTGTTTCAAGCAAAATCTCTCCAAACTAGCATAGATTTTAATTTATTAACTGCTTTTTTAGGATTGTTGGTTTGTTGTTATTTTATTCAAAATTATTTATATTCTTTTATAAACCATTCTGGGTTCCTTCACCATGATCATGATGATTGTGTTATACGTGCAATTACATTGAAAAGACATAAAATACCAATTATAAACTTAGCCAGATGGTGTCATTTTAAAAAAAAAATCTTGCAACAGTGGACTAAATATCAAAAACATTAATTTTGCTTCCAAACAGAACTACAAAAATATGCTTATGACTCATTTATTTTTTTAAAAAAAGTCCTCAGGCTGCATCATAGAAACCTACCTATTTTAAAAGTATAATATTGTCTAATCATGATAAATTCTGTTATTGTGGAGTATAAATATGAAGGCATATTTGTCTTCATCTCAATGGGCCATGTAGCAATTAATTACTATGTATTTATAGGGCTGGGCAAAGCATTCATTCATAAGAGTCACTACTGCACTATATAAAGTTGCCACAAGCAAGCCATCTCTTCTGAGTGATAAAGCAGCTGTTCACTCTGAAAAGTTTAGTGTGGTTGCTTCAAAAAATTTCCCCCCGTTGTTTCCACATACAGTACATTAATGGGCACAAGTCAGTGGTGGGATTCAAATTTTTTTACTACCGGTTCTATGGGCGTGGCTTGGTGGGCGTGGCAGGGGAAGGATACTGTAAAATCTCCATTCCCTCCCCACTCCAGGGGAAGGTTACTGCAAAATCCCCAGTCCGTCCCAATCAGCTGGGACTCGGGAGGCAGAGAATAGATGGGGGCAGGGCCAGTCAGAGGTGGCATTTATCGGTTCTTTGAACTACTCAAAATTTCTGCTACCGATTCTCCAGAACTGGTTAGAACCTGCTGAAACTCACTTCTGGCACAAGTGCTTTGTGGGAAGTCTCAGTAGATGTATTTGTGCATGTGCATTCATGCACAAGCAACAAGGAATGTTGTGTTAAATCAACTGCTTTTTAAATGCTTTGCAAAATCCAATACGTTTATTTTTACAAATCCTGAGTTGCTTTAAATGTTTTTAATGTTTGTGACTGTTTTATTAGCAAATTACTACTGTTTTATATTTTGTATGTTGATTTGGGACTTCGTGTGAAGTAGAAGATGTGCTTGAAATGAAATGCTATAACAGAAATACTTGGACATTTCTAAATCCTTTTGCAGAATAGTTAAACCTCAGAGTTTTAAGGTTGCTTGCCAGAAGAGATTAGAATCATAGAAGACACATAAATTTGCCTGTTTGGCTACTTTGTCTTCCTTAGAGACATAAAAGAAAAAAAAGCTCAGGTCATTCATATGTTTCTTTGGTGGTATGAAGGAGCATCAAGAAAAATTAGAATATAATTCAAGTCTCTAGTTTGGAATTCTGCGAGATATTTTTTCTGTCAGATTTGCCCTCTGAAGTTGGAACTCTTTAAATTCTGGAGGAGAAATATACTGAACTCTGTGGCCTCCTCCAGTATTGTCCCAGTGACACAGTATACCCATCTAAATAATAGGACGAAATCAATATAATTCCATAGAACAAATAATTATATGCTCTACTTGAAATCCTCTGGTGTATTCACATTATTAAAAGCTGAAAGGTCATTAACTACATTTCTGCTAAACAAAATTTCCCTCTTGCATTTCCTTCTTCCACTATTTTGTTTTACAATATGTTCTTCTGGAATTTTTTAATTATGCTCTTTTTTAATGTGAAAGATACATAGCAAATATTTTCCTTTTGTCCACATTAACTCCTGTGCTTTCTAGTTAGGCATGGTATAGTGCAAATATGAATAAAACCATATCAGTTCAGATATGGGTTACAACATATACAGAAAATTGGAAAGAGCATCTAATTTGAAATTTCCAAATACTTTGCAAAAGACATTTGTCCCACTGTAGAAGCCACATATGTACAATATTATTTGTTAGATTTATATCCTCCATCTTTCCCGCAGGAGCTTAAGAAAGCATGAAGAGTGTTCCTTCCCAAACCCCCTAAGGTAGTTTGGGGCTAATAGAATAACTGGCCCAAGTCACCCAATGCATGAGGATGAATTTGAACCTGGGTCTCCTTGATTTTAGTCCAGAGCACATTGGCTCGCCAGCAGTGTATCAGGAATATTAGTTCCTTTTCCCATTTATTAGAGCTATCTTTTAGTTCTCCACCCTTGAGGAGCTGTTGTTTTCAGCTGTTATGGATATTGAAAAAAGACAGGAAACAGAGATACAGAATGTAATATAAACTGAAGCTTAGTTTCCCAATCTATGAAATAGAAGAGGTACAGACAGGTCCAGGGGAGTTGTGAGGAATCTTTTAGTTACAATAAATCCATTTTTCTTAAAGTTTCATTTAATTGTTTCATTGTTTATTTCTGTACATTTTGGTACCTGAGTTTTTAAGGGAAGCGTGTTCATTAAAGTTAGATTAAAGGGAGGCATGATAGCAAAGTGTTGAGTATTAAAAATCGATATTTTTTCAGAACTGGATGAAATAGTTGTATCACAGATTCCATTTGAAAAGTCAATTCCACTTGGGAAAAAGGCCTTCCTGTAGGTATGCCAAAGGCTATGAAATAATTGGAATGATTCAGAGACATCTGAACTGATTCAACTATTAATCTGAATCAAAATATCACTTCAGAAAGTGAATATGATTCAGAAATTTAATCAATTTATTTTTGATTCAAATATAAAAACTGTTTTTTTTTCCACAGTCCTAATAGCTCTGAACAAAACACTGATAGGTGATATAAGCATTAGTCTGAACAGGGCACCCTTTGAGTCTGGAGGAATTTGGTAACAGGTTTTCAGAACAACAAATGTTATTAAAAGATATATGCTTTCATTAACTACAGCTCACTTCATTAGATGCATAAAATGTATGGATTTAAAGAGAAGACACCTTGTGATGTAATGGTCAGAATGCACTATTGCAGGTTAACTCTGCCCACAGCTAGGAGTTCGATCCTGATGGGCTCAATGTTGACTCGGCCTTACGAGGTCGGTAAAATGAGGACCCAGATTATTGGGGGCAATAGGCTGACATTGTAAACCACTCAGAGAATGCTGTAAAAGACTATGAGGCAGTATATAAGTCTAAGTCCTATTGCTAAATTAGGATAGGGAGAAGGAAGGGGTTACGCAGATGCAAGTGAGACAAATTAACGGTTAAAACGCATTGCTTGTTAAACCTTTTGAGAATGCCTGAGACTGATGTATGTGATTTATTAGTGCTTCCCTCAATTGTGCTTCCCTCAATTGTGCTGCTAAATTTTCTTCAGCCTAAACAGATATTATGAAATCTGTAAGCGCCCTGGGAAATCCTCACTTTGTTGTTTTGAATTCTGACATCAAACTTAATTCTTTTGCATTCGTCTCACCTGTTTGTCCTACATAGAATCTGGAGAAACATCAATGGCAAATGATGGTATATATCACATCAGAGGATATATACCACATACTCTGGGGGTGTGTGAAGACCCCTCTAATCTTGCATGTAAAATTTTGGGGCCTGTAATGATATCATTGGTATAAATTAGGGGGCAAAGCAGACATCTGGACTTGTCACAGGATCTGGCTCCCATGTAAGCATCATTGTTGTGTCATTTGTTGCTTATGAGAACCTGTTTCGGGTTGGGTGGTTGTCTGTATGCAAGTATGGATCTGCCATTCTGTAAGGGTGTTTCCAGATGAGCAAGTCTTGGAATTCAAACAGTCAAAAGGCACTGTGCTTTTCCTTCTCTTCTTAGCAATAAAGAGGAAGAAAAGAAAAAGAAGTACCAAGGGGAGTTTACAAATAAAAAATAACATTGCCTGGGTTTCCCATAATTTTTTTTTTGAATAAACAGAGTGGTTACACAATGACTTATTTGCTCTGAAAGTACCTAAGTTTTAAGACAATTTTGTTCCTTTAAATAAGGAAATGGTTTCATCTTTATTTTTAAAAATTCTCCTAGGTCAAATATTGGTCCTTTTAAGGTAACTGCAAATGAGGGCTTTGCTCAGAAAGGGGAAAATAAATCAGCATTCAGAGTCACTGCTGTCAACCAGATGCATGTGGGAAGCTTGCAAAAATGGACAGCAGAGGGAAGATTATCTCCTGCTATTCAGCAACAGTTGCTGCTTGAGGGATGCACCCTATGAGTCAGAAGGCAGGAACTAATGACCAGTGTTAGGACTCCTGTAGCCTCATTGCTTATGGATTTGTCTAGTGGTATCTGATTATGGTCAAGGAATTCATGAATTCAAGAGACATTTTCATTATTTATACTACCATTTCTTCAGGGGCCTAGAGACTGAATACAAAGTAATTGTTAAAGTACCGTAATTGCTTGTTAAAGAGAGATGCAACCTAGACATAAGGAAACATTTTCTGACAGTGAGAACAGTTAATCAATGGAATAGCTTGCCTCCCTGTGTTGTGGGTGTTCCAACACCAAAAGTTTTCAAAAATAGATAGGGCAACCATTTGATTGGGATGGTATAAGGTCTCAGAGGGATCTTCCAATCCTGTGATTCTACCTTTTATGTTCTATTTCAAAAACTTGATAAAAATTCTCAAGTAAAATATCGGGGTGGGGAGGCAGAGATTCCACTCTGCTCTGGAATGCCAAAATCCCATTTGAACTGTTTTTGGGTTGCTGTGGGAGCACCCTCCACCATTTAATGC
>JANHZT010009409.1:72959-89364 GCA_032468215.1 Stegonotus admiraltiensis | reverse complement strand
TCACTCGGGGCTAGTTGCAGCTTCTGGGTGGTCTTTAAGGGCAGCCCCATGTAGAACATCTTATAGCAATTAAGCTGCAAGGTGCCCACGCTGTGAATGACTATCTGAAGGGCCATTTGATCTAGGAGAAGCATAACTGGTGCAGCATATGAAATGGTGCAAAGCTTGGCACGTGGGTCTTTCTGGAGCAAAACACTGTTTTTCCACCCCTCCCATCTCCTTTCACTGCACTAATGAAAGCTATTAGAGTGAAATTAGTTGGGCAATCAAGCTACTACTAAACTAAAATGTAATGCTTTTTTAAAAAACAACCTAGATCAGTGTTAATTACCTAACATTTTGAGATATGTACCAGTTAGATAAATTGTGTACTTTTGAGTACTCTTGCTTGGACACTATCTGAACTACACAAAACTAAAAGAGAAAAGTTCTACTATTGGTCTGCATAAGGCTTTCAGATAAAAAATTCTTATCAGACAAAACCTTACATGATTCAAAAAAAAAGATGTATCTGTATATAAATATATACAACTAATGAAATGCTCCCATCAGAATAATTGATAACAGCACTGAGGTGTGTTATGCGTTACACATTACATTCCAGATTTAAATGGCTCATTCTCTTGTCAGTGTTTAAAAAGAAATTTAATTTTACCGGTAGGTTTGTGCACTAGAGCTTGTTACCATTATTTGATTTTGCAGCCTAACATAGCTTGTTCTCCACATAGAACTCTTCAGTTTAGCCTAGAGCAATTCTATCATGTGAGGACGGTATATCATCAAAGACATCCTGTACCTTCTGTTTGACGACTCCAGTAAACCAGCATGGGATTGTCTTAGATCAATATATTCAAGGTTCATTCATATTGTTGAATGAGACCATTGATGTTTGAGCCTGCAGGATAATCAGTTGCAAAGGGAACTTTTTAACAAGCATGGGAATCCTCAATTGAACAAAAACACTGAAAGTTAACGATGGAAGTATGTTGTTCCTGGAAATTATAGTGTTTTGCAGAAATAATAATTTAAAACTAGCAGAAGGAGACTGGCATGATTAGGAAACAGCTGAGAGAAAAAGGCATTCCTTTTCTTCCTAGGTTTTTGAAATCGCCGAGATAGTGGATCAAATGTCTCCTTGGGGCATGCTAAGGATCCCACGACCACTTATTATGATTCGAGCATTCCGAATTTATTTCCGCTTTGAATTACCAAGAACCAGGATAACCAACATTTTAAAGTAAGTCTGTTCTTTGTCTTTGATTTTAAAGTGTAGCTTTCGTAACTTTTTAGGCACAGCTGTATAAAAATATATCGTGAGTGGGAGACTTGCCTTCAATTTTCTATTATCCCATATGTCTTTGCTTACTTTATTTATCTTTGCAGTATGGGTGAATGATTGGGGAATTTCCAGGCTTATGCAAGTACTCTGAGAAGGAAAACCAAGCATTTTTTTTAAAAAATTGCCAAAGGCCGGATTGGTTTCTCAACATAGTGTATAACATCAGTTCTCTGGGTTTTCAATAAATATCTTATTTTACAGTAGTCATCGCTATTAATTCCTTGGGCGCACTTTTTTTTATATACATACTTAAGATTTTAAAAATAGGTTAGGGAGGTTCACATCGGACAGTATACAAATTGTTCTAAATTACAGTCCAGTGTAGTTCAGCATCTGAATTCAATGCAGTATTTAGAACAAAAAAAATAATAATACCATAATTCTCTCATTCTCACTTGATAAAACAGGTGATTAATCTACACCTGCAAAGCCTTTTCTGATGGATCTGAAGTCTTGGAAACTTTGTCCTACTTTTTTCTTATTGTATATACATATAATTGTTTAATGCATATCACTTTCATTCTCACTTCCTTTTTTTTTAAACTAGGCGTTCAGGTGAACAAATTTGGAGTGTTTCCATTTTCCTTCTGTTCTTTCTGCTTCTGTATGGAATTTTGGGAGTCCAGATGTTTGGACCTTTCACATATCATTGCGTAACAAATGATACAAAACCAGGGTAAGTTTCAACCAGGATTTTTCTGTGTGTCGACCTTTGTCTCTGTTTCTAAAGGATTATTCCCTGTCTTATTTTGTATTTGATAATTGGTCCTGACGATGAGACCTTGAAATGTGAAAGTGTTTCAGTGAGATTTGATACTTTAGCAACACACAGTTTTTAAGACCTTTTGGCACTATGTGATCTTTTAACAGGGAACCTGGGAACAATAAGTTCTAATTTCCCATGAAACATAGTTGTCAGATTGCTGTAAGCATATACAAGTGTCTGACAGTATTGCCATTAGGTTTCTAGGGCCCTTAGGAAATGTATTCTGCATGAATAATTTTATCAAACACAATATTGTAGCCAGACAATACTGTTGTGGTGGAATTCCTAGAAAATTTGTACAAAAATGAGAAAGGGGTCAACTAAATTAGAAAGGGCTAGCAGAGAAACAGAAACAATATTCTTCATTTTAGTTAATTACACCTTACATGTTAAATGCAGCTGTTTCTAATGATGTTTTTAAGTACTGCTATTAAAAAGGTGTGATTCTTTCTTTTTGGTATCTGTATTTCTTTAGCATTTTATTGTACTTTACTGTTTCAAGCTTAAAAACAGCCTCAAATATCTGTTAACGAAGTCTGTAATTTGATTGATTGAACTATTCTGTTAAGAAAATAGTGCATACATTACAGGGTAGGTTCTACTTACCTTTACTACCGGTTTGCAACAGGATTGTGCATGTGAGCGAAGCCCCCCACTCTTCTCTTCCCATTCGGGGTGATGGATCCCTCATCCTTTACAGCCCCCCTCCCCCACCCCACCCGTGTGCTGCTCTCAGCAGCCTCAGGAGGCTCCAAACTGACAGGCGAGCCGCTCGTGGCGATGCGAACCACCCCTTGTCTCAGACCCTTTGGACAAAGGGGGGAGGTGTTGTTGTCCCTCCTGAGCCTCCCTCTGAACTGCAGCCCCCGCTCTTCCAGTCCCAAAGCTCCTGAGTCCCTGCACCGATTGGCTGGCTGTGAATTGTCCTGGGAGGCCAAAAGCCTGATACGAAATGAACAATGAACCCATTGTTTTATAACAAGATTTTCAAAAGGAAACATGCAGGTTACTTCTGCTGACTGCCGGCTGACTGCAATTTGGCAAGTCAAATCTCACCAGGCTCAAGGTTAACTCAGCCTTCCATCCTTCTGAGGTAGGTAAAATGAGAACCCAGATTGTTGGGCTATATGCTGACTCTGTAAACCACTTACAGAGGGCTGTAAAGCATTATGAAGCGGTATATAAGTCTAAGTGCTATTGCTATACAACTAAGTATTACATTTTCTGTGATACTTCTCTTAATTTTACCTCATTGTTGTTTTTAGGCTCCTTCCTTTCCCTCAAAGAGAATTCTAAATCTTGCTAGCCAATACTCATATTCATCCTCTTGCTTATCAGTAGGCTCACTACTTTTCTTCTGAGGCAGTTATTTGTCTATTTGCATTATACTGTTGTCTCTCTGGCTCCTCTTTCTCACTTTCTAATATGCAAAATTTTGTTGCTGTTTTGAGGGCTTTGCCATGATTTATTTTTATTAGCTGCTTGCTTGTTCATATTTGTTTAATCTCTCTGAAGGAGCACTGCATGTTAAGGAAGAAAGACTTTTAAAAGTAGCATGATAATGTATTTAATAACTAATGCCAAAGCGAGCTGGGCTTTTGGTTTTCTATATTGGTTCCTTTATCATATCCATATTGACAGAATTTCATCTCCAGAACATGTTAGGCTCTTTTCTTTTGTTTTATTTTCACAATAAACTGGGAGTGAATGGATGTGCCAAGAATTTCACTGCAAATAGGAATTTGAATTAGGAGGTCTCAATCCAACACTTTATTCCAGCTTTCCTTAATTTGGTGCCCTGCAGAAGCAATGGAACAAGCATTTCCCCAAATTCCTACTGTTCTTTCTACCTGCTGTTCTTTCCCTTAAGTATTTAAAACCAAGCCTATATTATTTTCTACAACCCACATATTAAACAAAGAATGAGGTTACTACAAGACACTACAATTCTATAAGATCTCTTTTTATTCTGTAGTCTTCCTCCATGGTCTTAAGTGAATTGTCCTACATCTAATATTATTTTCTCAAGGCTGATTAACTTAGTCCAGTCGTTCTTAGTCCTCAGATGGAGAGTGAAAATAAATAGGATTACTCCCAAATAAATGACTTAAAGGGATTCACTTACCTTCCCTACTGGTTCACAAATGTGAGCACATACACCACCTCTGTGCATGCACAGTAGTCGCGTATTACATATGGGTGGGTGGGAGGAGCCTCCCGCAGTTGCCGCTACCAGTTCGTGCAATCCATACAGAACCGGCTGAATCCCTGGATATTTTTTCAAGTAAATCACTTGTCCCTTTCTGTCATTCGGCATTTGAATGTATACATAACTTATATTAATAGTTTTTTCCCCTTTTTCCTCACTCTCCTTCAGTGGATTGCCTTACAGTAGATCTCAATTTGCTGAGGGATACATCCTTTTGATCATTTCAAATCCTTTTTCTGTTCTCTTGAGCCATTATTCCATTTAAAGATGATGATGTGCGAATTTGATAAAGAGTGTTCATATTGTTTTCTGTTCCCAGAAGATCAGAAAACTCTTCAGTTGATAACTCTGTCGCTATCCATTATTCCTCAGTTACTCCCTGGCACCTAATTTTTATACAGGACTGTTATTTCTGTGCAGGCAATGATTTGGATACTCAAGGAGGTAAAGGTGGAAGCTAACCAGATAGTTTTTCCTTCTCTTTGTATACTGCCCAGATAGCATTCAATTTGACTAACTGATTTTCTTGTCATCCCAATAGAAACATAACCTGGAATAATTTGGCAATCCCAGACACACATTGTTCAAAAGCGTCAGAAGAAGGTTACCAGTGTCCACCAGGATTTGAGTGTCTGGACCTTGAAGAACTGGGGTTAAGCAGACAGGAGCTGGGCTACAGCGGTTTTAATGAGATAGGTATGTCTATCTGATTACAATCTATTTCCAAGGCCTATTTGAAAATGCTTATGAAGTTTGTAGAAGCTACTCTGAGCAGATAGGGTGTTGATGTCCTAGGAAGGAGCACAAATTTGGTATTTCTCCCCTCTTTAGTATATTCTTCCTTATTATTCAAAATGAAAATTGATTATTGAATACATAGTTAATTCTGTGCAATTCAACTCTAATTTCCAAATTCCAGGTGATCTTAGTGGTAGAAATTTTTCATTGATGTTACCTTCTCTCAAAGTAAAGCCAATGGCAGCTGTAGAGTGCAGCACTGTCCAGGAATGGAGAGCATAGGTGGTTGATTCTTAATCGTTTCCCTCCTGGCTTTATTTTCACCTTATATGAAGGTGACAAAAGCTATTCTAGGTGACTGCAATATTCTATTGCAGTTTGGAGATGTCATGTCTAATTCAGCCCTTAAAATACATTCTAGTGACACTGTCATGAGCATTAAACTTAATACATTAACATTTTCCTTAAAAACACAGCCAAAATTGATGGACAGAAAGCAACATACGTGAGTAGAAAATACAAGTACTGTCCCCGATGAAGTCGGATCAGATTACAGAGACAGTGACCAATATTATGTATGACCTGTGTAAATCAGAATTGTTATGATCTGATTGAGATTCAATATTTAAAGATGGTATGATTTGCTGTGAGATTTTGATTTGAAATTTGAGGACAAATCTATTCATTTCAGCTGTTTGAGCTTTGAGCTTCAATTAAAAAAAATGTGTCTATAAATTATAATGAGGAAAATTCAAAGCTGCTAAAGGAACTCCTTATTTTGCTAGAGTAGAATGAAAATCTCAGGGACTGTAAATTGTTTAGAAGAAATTAATTTTATCAGGCTTCAACTATATCCCACAATAATTTTAAGATGTTCTCCCTGTAGCTTTCTGAAGGCAGAGATAGCAAAGATGAAGAAATGACTATATCATTCAGTATCTAAATTATCTAATCCAAATGTTGGCCGGACCAATGAATATATCTGATTCCAGTTTAAAAATACAATCTTTCAAAAAAAAAATTCTTTAGTTTTCCACTTGTTTTTCTGAATTACTATGAAGAATGTTAATTGATTTGCCTTTGTTGTACTAAGGTGTTATACGTTGTTATTTCTGATTACTGATCTCTGACTTTTCTTGTATACTGGGGGTTGGCATAGCTGCTTGGCAAACCTATTTGTGGGTGGCAGGTAAGAGCTCTCAGTTTGACTTACTGGCAAAAATGTGGCTTTTTCTGCAGGGGTGGGTTCCACTTACCTCTACTACCAGTTCGCAATGAGAGCGCACACTCTTCTGTGCATGCGCAGATTGTCCATGATGATGTCTGGGTGGATGGGCGGAGCCTCCTGCCGCCATTACTACCGGTTCACAAGAACCGGACCAAACCAGGAGCAACCCACCACTGCTTTTCTGGCCTAGATTTGGAAGTAGAACCATTGTTTGTTTCCGTGTGGGTGTATAGTTTGTTGCCCCTGATTGCTTAGGACTTTGAGGATGTCAGGGGGATTAATACAATCAGTTGATAAACGTGGCGGCTCCTAGAAAAAAATTCACTCATCAGTGGCAACAAGACTTCAGTTGTGCTAGAGTTGTGGCTTATTGGCAATATTCTTAGTGAACTGGTGGAGGCAATTTAAGCAGATTAGTATAGTGAACTACAATGCCATAGAGTAGTGGTTTTCAACCTGTGGTCCACAGACCCCTGGTGGGGCTGCAAAGTCATCACAGGGGGACCGTGAAGGCTTGAAGAAATGTTATGATTTAAGTCTTGAGAGTCCGTAGCCATTTTCATGGCTACAAAAGATAAGTAAAGGGTGTCCATGATGAAGAAAAGGTTGAGAACCACTGCCATAGAGCTAGGGCAGGTAGACTGCAGTTAAAAAAAAAGTTTGAATAAGAAAGAATAAACAAAATTTGTATCCATGCCATTACACCTCTTAAAAGCAGTAAACATTAAGGCCTTCACCTCTCATGGAAAGAACTGATCAACTGGGCTCCCAGTTGCATTGATAGGCTAACCTAGAAATATAGCTCTCAATTACTATATAGGACAGGCAAAGTGAGAGCTTGTGGCTGCCCATTTCAAAAAAGCTGGCCTTTTTTACAGTAGTGGCCAAAATAGTGGAAACCTTTTGGGAAAAGTGTATTTTCTAAAACCAGCTAATAACACCATTTTTCTTGGAGTAGTACCATAAAATTATATATCAATGGAAAGATAATTTAATCAGGAATGTTAATGCAATAACTGTTATGAAGGATTTGCTATTAGAATAGCAGTTACAGTATAAAGAAGAAAAGTGAAACACGTAGAAAAAAACGAGATATACAAAAATTATCATGTGAGTTAATTCTTAGTCGGGTAACCTTTAGCATGAAATACGGCCTTACAACGTCTTCCCATGGAGTGAACCAAGTTTTTTAGTTCTACAGCTGTTATAATGTGAAACCAAGATTGATGGATTGAATGATTGCTTCCATTAACTGGGTTTTATTGCTGGGTCGCTTCTGACTAACAAATTTCTTTAGTTGGCTCCATAGATTTTCCATTCAGTTAAGGTTTGGGCCATTCCCAGGCCATTCCAGCAGTGGAATATGATTATCGTGAAACTCAAAAAAACAAAAAGTAGTATTATTAGCCCTCAAACCTCAAAAATACATTTTTCCCAAAAGGTTTCCATAATTTTGGCTACTACTGTACTTATATCAGAGCCCCCACATGCAACATATATGGAAGTGAAAGTGCATGTTGTCTGCAATAATTCCAGCCAAAACAGCGGAAAAGCCATCTGAATGAATTTGCTGCTTCAAAGGAGGTCCCTCTTTCAGTTTCCAAATAAGCTTTAATTGGGATCATCTGATCAAAGCTACCCTTCAAGACTTTTCACAGCCCTCCTCTCAGCTTCTCTCAGCCATTTCTCTGGAAGCGGTGGAGTTCCTAGTTTTCTCCTCCTACATTCCATTCTTGCCATCTAGACCAGCGATCTTCAACCTTGGCAACTTTAAGACTTGTGGACTTTCTCAACCTTTTCTTCACCACGGACACCCTTTAAATACCTTTTGTAGTCATGGAAATGTGGGCTTTGCTGGCTGAGGAATTCTGGGAGTTGAAGTCCACAAGTCTTAATGTTGCCAAGGTTGGATACCCCTGATCTAGACGGTGACCCCACAGTTTTCCAAATAACCTCTGCAAGAGACGTCTATGGAGATTTTCAGTCATTCAGGTCATGGTTGTGCCAAAGGTGCTTTTTCAGGAGACAGAACAATGCCCACTTGCATAGAGATGAGAGAGAAATATATGCTCTTCTCCTCAGGCCTCATCTTGACAATTTCTCAGCTGTTCTTTCACACTGTACTGATCCTGATGTCTCCCAGGACATCTGAGCAAGAGAAAGAAAAGTGTATCTATTTGCACGAGGGAGAGAAAACATTTTTTTAAAAAACTCACATTTTGACACTTTCCCAGCAAAGAACCCCCCATCTGTACTTTTTACCAACCATTCTGTCTGGCAGAGTGGTCCCAACAGCATCAAAGATATCAAAAAAACTCTAACCCTAGGAGGCAGAAAAATCTGGTTCTTTGTATATAGCAGACAAAGAAATTAAAAACTTCTCCTGAATGTTGCCACCTTCCCTGTCCACTCCTTCAAAGAACAGTAACGCTTCTAACTTTTGAAGCACCTGAATAAGAGGCAAAAGAATCTAGACATGTGCATAAAGGAGAAAAGATAAGTTAAGATTTTTTTCTTCCAAAACCTCATTTTGTATAAGATGTTCTAATTTTAAATTTTTATTTAAAAAACAACAACACAAAGTTTTCTAATTTAACCGTTGTATATTGTTTGTTACTTTTTTAAAAAGTTGGATTCTTCTTTCAGAGGTCCTGTGCTTTCTAGTTTGGCTATAAAGCTTTTGGGATTGCAAGGCATAAAGATGCCTTAACTATGTGCATGATACAGACTTGGGAAAGTCTGGTAGAGGGCAGCCAGACAGTGCTGGAAAAATATTCACCTGCTTTAAGGATAGGAGCTACAGCAGAGATGGTATTCAGCAGGTTTTGACCAGTTCTGGAGAACTGGTAGCGGAAATTTTGAGTAGTTCAAAGAACCAGTAAATACCACCTCTGACTGACCCCACCCCCATCTATTCTCTGCCTCTTGAGTCCCAGCTGATCAGGAGGAAATGGGGATTTTGCAATAACCTTCCCTTGGAGTGGGGTGGGAATGGAGATTTTACAGTATCCTTCCCTTGCCAAGCCCGCCAAGCCACGCCCACCAATCCATGCCACGCCCACCAAGCCACGCCCACATAACCAGTAGTAAAAAAATTTTTGAATCCCATCACTGAGCTACAGTGCGTGAGCACTCTTGCACACTCCAAAGTATATTTTGCCTTCCGATCTGCTAGCACTGCATCCCTCTACTTTCTATAAAGGCAGCATCCTAAAGAAAGTAAGAAGTGGCATGCTCTGACATTTCAGAATATATATATACTGTATAACCTAGCCTTATATCTAGCCAGGCCTAACCTTCGGTTCTAGCGTTTTTAGTCAAATACTGTGAGCCAGCTGTTTTGATTACTGTATACATTATAAAGTTATCTAGTCAGAAAGACATTGTTATGTTCATTGTATTCCAACTTATTAACTGAACATCTTAATTATGTTGTTTTATGTGCAACAACAATAACATTTTCAGTGTCTGAATAGTTTTGAAATGATTAGCGAATGAGAAAGAATGATTGTATGATTACATTTTTCAGAATTATGATTTAATTATATATAACTATGCCTATGAAAATAACCAGAATTCAGAAGATCTTTTTCAACAAAACAGTATTTTTACTGTTTGAAAACCACATTTTGGTATACAGAAGTGTAAAACTAAGTGGAAGTGAATTTGCTAGTCTTTTAACTTTGATATTATTAAAAATTAATTCCTTTTCTAGGGATTCCATTATTGCAGTGACCAAAGAACAGTATTATATTCTTGCTCTATAGGTTTATAATACAGAATTATAAAACATGGAAGTGAATCTGCTTTTTGTAAGTTTATCTCTTTCTTTCCCCCCCCCCCCCAAATGCATCCCTTCTTTTTAATTTGTCACTAGAAAAAACACAAGGAACACATATATTTTTTAACTTAGGATTTTTTTTCTTCAAATTTTCTGAGTGATCCTTGGAGTATAAGGAAAACTTAAACATACTGAGTCCAGTATTGGAAATCTTGGAGAAAATATAAAGACTGGACATTATGTGCCTGGTAGTCTTCTTCAGAGACCTTGTATGCCATGTCTAAGTGATAACATTTCTAATGGTTGTGGGTTTTTTAATCATGAAATATTTGCCTGGCAAGGTGATAACTTTGCAATTTCCTATTTATGACAAAGAGCAATCTTGGAAGATCGTTGCTTCAGGTATGGTAGTCCTAATTAAAGGAAGTTTACTTTTTCCATTTTCACAAGTTATAAGTAGCTTCTTTAAAAAAAAATAGTTCACTCATTTTGATTGCTCTTTTCCTTGCTGTTGAAAAATGGAGTGGTTGCCTATTAGGGACAAAAGATGTCCCTAATCCCTTGACGTCTGCAGAGATTTAATCGAGTGTCAAGGTTCAGGAACATTCTTGAGCTTTCTATGGAGCAGAAGGTAAGTCTGTTGTTCCTGGAATGCATTTTACAGTTACTGTAGATGAATTAACTAACTGCAGCCCTATCTGCAGAAAGCTGAACTGGACTATTGGGATTGAAATTGGAATATTCTTTATTGGCCAAGTTTGTTTGGACACACAAGGAATTTGTCTCAGGTGCATAAGCTCTCAGTGTAGATACAAACAACAAAATGATAAGTCATAGATCATAAATCATAAGATACCATCATAAATCATGAGATACAAACAACAAGTGATAAATCATAAGATACCAATAGGAGACGGTAGTAGAAAAGATGAGACAGATGAGAAGGTGTGAAAGATGAGAAGGGTAATATCATACAGCCCTACTACATGGGTAAATATCTAACAGTGCAGTGGGAATTAGATGTTTAGCAGAGTGATAGCATGGGGTGGAGGGGACACTCTTTGTGTCTAGTTGTTTTAGTATGCAATGAGGGGAGAAGTTGAAACAGTTTTATGTTCAGGACGTGTAGATATTTTCCCAGCTCTTTTTTTTTTGGCTCATGCAGTATACAAGTTCCCAATGGAAAGCAGGCTGGTTACAACTGTTTTTTTCTGCAGTCCTAACTATCCTTTGAAGTTAGGGATTAAGTTCACATACATACAAGTTCACAAGGTCTACTCAGCCTTCCATCCTTTCTAAGGTGGGTAAAATGAGGACCATGGGGTGGGTTGGGGTCCACCTGATCCAGGCCAGGGAGGGAGGGTTAGGGGCGTGGGGCTTTCTTAACTTTTTCTTTTTTCTTTCTTTCTTTTTCTTTCGTAGCTGTTAG
Organism: Stegonotus admiraltiensis; assembly: GCA_032468215.1. Classification (NCBI taxonomy): domain Eukaryota; kingdom Metazoa; phylum Chordata; class Lepidosauria; order Squamata; family Colubridae; genus Stegonotus; species Stegonotus admiraltiensis. Next base: position 77,874 of record JANHZT010009409.1, on the reverse strand, counting down.
CACTCTTGATATTTTTGACTTTGGAGACAAACTGAACAATAAAAATGGTTTTTTTTTACAAAAAAAAAATGAGGACCCAGATTGTGGGGGCAATAAGCTGACTTTGTATAAATATACAGAAGTATGAAGGCTATTGCTTAACACACTGTAAGCCTCCCTGAGACTCCGGAGAAGGGTGGCATATAAATCAAAGCAAAAACAAAAACATTGGCTACACTCAGACTACTGATAGAATTTCCATGTAGGTCTGCCTTTAAAGGTAATTTGGAAACACCCCAGTCTACATCTAAAAAGCTACATACAGCAGCCACCATATAAGTACCATGCACAGAACAGCCCAAAACATATAGAGAAGTTCCCTGAGAATGGGCTCCAACATGAGTCCAAAAGCTCAGAAGACTAAACCTCTGTCAGATTGGATCCCGCAACATTATCGTGGGACACATGTATTCCTCTTCATTCGTAATTTGAAAACTTCATTTTTTCAGGATTTAATTGCTAGAACACATTTGGGAGCTAGTGGCCTTTTTTTCTCTCTCTCTTGAAAACATTATATTAGTTAACAATTTCTTTTCAGAGTCAGTTAGTAACTTTATTTTGGAGCACTAATTAAGAAACTGTTTATACCTCTATGTACCCAGCTAGGCTTTAGAAGACTGCCTTGCTTGTCCATTACTATAAACAAGAGGAGGTTATCATAATCCATACTTCTTGTAAGAACTGGTATTGCCTGATACTTTAATTCTGTCAAGGTTTTATGGATTTTATTGTTACTTCTAAAATATATATCTTTTTTATTTTTTTATTTATTTTTATTTATATGCTGCCCTTCTCCGGAGACTCAGGGCAGCTTACAATGCGTTAAGCAATAGCCTTCATACTTTTGTATATTTTTATACAAAGTCAGCTTACTGCCCCCACAAATCTTAATGCAGTGTTGCTATTGTGCCATGCCATAAATGTCTGAATAGCAAGCCTCTTTATTCAGACTTGTTCTAAAACACCAGGATAGAAAAATCATATGAAATAAATTCATATAAAGAATAGAAAAGATTAAGCTATAAATTCTTGACCACATGGCTTGGATTTACAAGCTATAGTTATTTTGGATGTGACATAGTTAAGTGTGTATAGTTGAGAGGAGATATGCAAATTATCCTTTGCCTGTTGCTTGTTGGTTTTGTAAGATTTAGGTTTTGCACAAATATATAATATATGATAAATAAATAAATACAGCCATCTTCATGATGGTTTATTTAAATTCCAATTCATTCATCAGGGAATGGAGGATGATTTTGACTTGAAGAATCTTGACAGTTTAGGACTCCGAGTTACACTTATTTATACCAGGATAAATAATACAACTCTGATATGGTCTGAATATCTTATTTTTTTAGTTGACATCTATTACATTCTGTGGGTTACCTTGTTACATTTGGGCCAGTTTGCACATCATGCTTCAGCTAGTGGTTAAATATGAAGTTCTGCTTTTCTTACTCAATGGCATCTGTCCCCAACATACCAGATTGTTGTCACTATGGAACAGTTGTTGCTGGAAGTTTTCAAATCCAGGACCCCTGCCATTTCCAGTCTCAACTTTCCAGAAAAAAATGGCATTGTGTTCCCATATTAGTTGAGGGTAGCCATAGCATGCAGCCTACATTTGGCCACCATGCTATTTATTTATTTGTCAAATTCAGAAGGCTGATAACTCCAGAAAGACTGGGTGACATTCCTCATAAATCAAAAACTGATACACAGTAGATGTCATGTCTGCAGGAAAGCCACCAAATGAGCTTATTTGGTCATGTTTTGTAATTCTAAATCAGAATTCTACCTTCATGTATTGTTGGAACTGTATCATCCTCTCCAGAATGGACCAGTGATGGCTTGGCTCATAATGTACAACAATCTTTCCTTACGATCAACTCCATCTGTCATGCAACCCACACCTTCATGGGGCTTGAAACTCCTCTTAATCTGATTCCACTCCCCCATCTGATTTTGGAGTTCTGTAATAGATTTCATGGGCAACTTTCAATCCCTACATTTTCAGACTCCCCAGAGATCTCTCAAGGAGCCCCAGTTGAAAATGCCTGTACTGGAAGTTGACTTGAGGGATTAAGATCAGTCTTGCTGATGAAATTGTGCACAGCTTAATCAGAAGGGGAAAAAATATTTTTCACTGTAGGAACGGGTGGTAATGTTTTGTTATTCCTGGACCTTCCTTAGCTTGGAATGTGGATATTAAGTGAATTATGATTTTTACACGCCCTGTTTAGTCATCTGGAAGAAACCACTATGGTAAGCTTATGCTGTCCCCTTCCTCTTTTCAGGGGTGAACACGTTTTGCAACCAACTTAAAAATACTTCGCAGGAGGCGAAGGACAGAAAAAGAGCTTTGTTGAAGTGCCCTTGGATTCCTTTCCTGTTCAAGCAATCTTAATCTTAATTCGCTATGAGTTGAAGTTATAACAGGACTGATCATTATTTCCTTGCTGTTGCTGGTGTAACTATAGTCTCTGAAATTGGAAGCACTAATACAAATGCTATTCTGTATTAGGTTGCTTTCAAACACTGCAGCAGAAATTAGTTTGGATGGTGGGATCCCAGAGGCAAACTGGCATTAATTTACTCCTTTCGGTTAGATTCCATATTCATTACTTATGTCCTATTCATTTCTGTGTGTTTTATGGAGGGTGAGGGGTGGGGGGCTCTATCAGTCCTGTATCCTGGCACATCCCTGACTTGTTTCCTGCCAATCCTCATAATTGCAAAATAAGAGCAGTTATAAAAAGGATCACTCACTTTAATCGGTTTTGCTTCTTTTCCTGCTGAAACTTCTTCCTATTATGGCTTTCCAACTATCTCCTTTCCAGGCCCATTCTTTTATCTTCAGCTCTTCTCAGACCAGGAGGAAACATGAACTCTTATCATAACAAGATTGCATACCAAGGACTGAATATTAAAAGAATTACCTTAATCTAAGTAGAATGTACTCACTATTATCATAATCAAAAGTTTATTTGTCAAACATATATAAGATAACAGGTAAAAATATAAACATAATTTGAATACATGAAAAGAGTAAATAAAAAGGAATATTAGGACAGGGATGGTAGGCATGCTAGTGCACTTATGCATGTCCCTTACAGACCTCTTAGGAATGGGTTGAGGTCAACAGTAGACAGTTTAAGGTTAAAGTTTGGGGAGTTTGGGGAAGTAACTACAGAGTCAGGTAGTGCATTCCAGGCATTGACCACTTTGTTACTGAATTATACTCACTTTTATACTCACTCAGTAGAATTATAATCACTATTGCATATCATAAAGGAAAGTGATAAATTCTCAATGGATGTATGCAAAACATTGATTGCTCAATGCTGTTAAGATTGAAAACTTCTATTTCTTCTTAGTTCTAGGTTGCTTCTCTCTTTGCTTAGCTTCCATCCATTGTTTCTTATCTTGCCTTTTGATGCTTTGGAAAATAGTTTCATCCCCTCGTCTTTGTAGGAGCTTTGTAGGAGCCCCTCAAATATTGGAACAGTGCTACCATGTCACCCCTAGTCCTTGTTTTCATTAGACTAGACATACCCAATTGCTGCAACCATTCTTCATATGTTTTAGCCTCCAGCCTCCTCATCATTTTTGCTTCTCTTCTCTGCATTTTTTCCACAGCCTCAACATCTTTTTCGTATTGTGTTGACCAGAAGTGGATGTACTATTCCACTGACCTATACCATTTGGGTCAAACGGCTGTTCAATCTCCTCTCAAAAACCTCCAGTGATAGAGCACCCTCAACTTCTGAAATCAAGCCATTCCACTGGTTAATTATTTACACTGTCAGGAATTATTTCACTACGAGTTCTAAGTTCTCCTTTTGGTCCCTTCTATGGCTAATGTTGATGTTGCCCTCTTGATATAATTTGTAATCCACAGATGTATTAAAAAAATGACAGATTAATAAAATTCATCTATTATATACATACGTGTGTGTGTGTGTGTGTGTGTGTGTGTGTGTGTGTGTGTGTATGATTATACAGAGATAGTAGTCTTCATAACAGTGAAGAGGTTCATAACTATAAAAATATTGCAGTCTCTGACAATTTGTAATCCACAAAAGAAAGTAGAAGGATAGTTGCAGTGCAATATAATAAAGGTATACCATCCAGGCAATAAAAGTTTACCATCCAGGTCATAAAAGTTGATAATCCTCCCAGTGATAGTTGTAAACAGCTGTGAATAAATGATGACTCAGTTTTCTCAGGATCGCTCAACATATATAAAATTCATATTCCGTTCATTCATAATTACTTAGTTAATAAAGACCGTAATCCTTGTAAATCCTTATAAATATGCAGAGAGAGAGAAAAAACCTTGCAAACAGATCTGTCCCAATTCATTAGAGAGAGGGGGAGGAAGAACACTCCTGCAAACAGATCTGTACCTAATTCATTTTGCAATTATGTCTGTGTAAATATGCTCTGTTAATGGTAAAAAGAACTATACAGTCCATTTTAAAGAAAAACAGTACAGTCTATATAGAGAAAATTATCTCAATGCTGAAATGCTATGGTGTTCTTTATCTCTTCTCTTCAGCATAACCCTTCAGCCTAACAAAGGAACCTGCAGACATCCTATGCTACTCAGCAGAACCCACCAGAATGTTTGATTTCCAAGTTTTCTCTTCTCTCCAAGTCCACTCTTTTCCCCGTTCACTTTATTTTTTCCTGTGGGTGCAATTCTGTGCACATTTAGGGGTTGTGTTGTGGCCCGCCCACCGCCTGCGCAGCTCGTGACAGATCCTGAAGTCGAGGATCTTGATGTGGGGTCGCCTCTGCAACTGGTGCAGCCGCCGAGCGATTCAGACAGAGAGGAGGCCGGAGAGGAGGCGATGCCCGAGCCTGTAGAACC
>JANHZT010009409.1:49240-59416 GCA_032468215.1 Stegonotus admiraltiensis | reverse complement strand
CTATTCTATTCTATTCTATTCTATTCTATTCTACTCTACTCTACTCTACTCTACTCTACTCTACTCTACTCTATTCTTAGTGCATTTCAAAGTATAAGTATATATGACTGTATGAGTATGAATGTATATGCACAAAATAAATGTAACAAATTTATTTCCTGATCCAAAGATCCTCAATAAATTTATACAATACAGTGGTTGCAGAACAGAAGTTTGGTTCTGTTTTATTTCTAGATTCTTAAGTGTAAATCTTACCTTGAAACCTGCCCTGCCCTGCCACTAGAGCTCAGGATGTTAATGTCAGCAAGTGTATACAATATTTTAAATAAACAATAAAGTTTTGGATTATATTTGGAAATAAAGCACTAGTTTACTTCCAGAATAACGGGGTTCACAGGACCATAGCTATCATCAGTACCAATTAAGAAGAATTGTTAAACAAAGATCTTTGTCATAAAAAAGCTACCTTCTAAGCAGATGTGTGAAAGAGTGTATGGCTCTCCACGTAATTAGCTTGGTTGGGGGAGGGCCAGAAATTATGAGGAATCATAATATCAGTCACATAAAAATGTGAAACAAGTGCACTTTTATGCTCAGGCTCTTAATTAACTTTACTGATGAAATGGTGAATGTGTTAGAAGTCTTAATTTTGCTGGATTCATTGTGTAAAGCAAAGGGGAATGATCAGACTTTTTGGATTGAGAGGTATTACAGATGAGCTGACTAAAAATACACTATACTACAGTTTTAAAAGAACTATCAAGAAGCATGCTGTATTTTAATTTTCTCAGAGAAACAAACATAAAAGCTCTTTGTAATAATAAAATGAAGCTGTAGGTATGGGAATAGTAGGATTGCTTCAGTGGTGGGATTCAAATAATTTAACAACCGGTTCTCTGCCCTAATGACCAGCTGGGTAGACGTGGCTCGGTGGTCATGTGACCGTGTGGGCATGGCCAACTCAACGTCACTCACTTCGATGGGCGCTTCGCCTTAGCTGTTACAATGTAATAAGGGTTAACCAGGGAGGCAGTTTCTGTAAGCAGGGCAATAAAGATTAGGCTAGAAACAACACCAGAATGTTTCCTTCCTGCCTTCCTTACAGGATTAGCCCTGTAAAGTGGGAAAAAACAAAAGAAGATTTCTTCCAACAACTGGTTCTCCCGAATAGGTGCGAACTGGCTGAATCCCACCACTGGATTGCTTCATTTATTGGATAATAAAAGTTTTTTTTTCTATTGTGAGACAAGGGAGTGAAAATAATTCACTGAAAAACTGACACTTTCTTTAGGCCTCTCTAATGACTACGACTGCGAAATCTTGGAAACATACTTGATACTCTTAAATTCCTCTCACAAACATCCTGTTGATTCACACATTAATCAATACTGCCTGTTCCATTTTTTTATAGTGTTAAGCAAGCTTTTTCTGCCTTGCCTAATGAATCTTGATCCTTTCAAGATAAGTGCCTTTCATTTGAGATATTTCTTTCCTTTAGTCATTCCATGGTTATTTATATATTGTGATGTCTTGGCTTACATAAAAACATAAAATATTCAATAAAATAATAATCAATCACTACTTCAGAATGCAAGTCCAGAGTGTTCTAGTGATAGTTACATTTGTAGAACTCGGGTAATGACATAATCCTTTGGGGCATCCTTCTAGAACTGATCAGAAGACTTCTGAACTAGATGAGAATTTTATCTGCTGTTATCTAGCCTCAGGCAAATATTATAGGCAAATTAGACAAAGTAAGGAGACCAAATTATACTCTGAAGTAGGGTCTATCAGAATGGTATACATTGCACCATTCCTTTCGTTCTCAAATGAAAGAGAAATGGAGAGAGGTAAATTATGTTATTATGTCATGCTCTGGGTATCATATTTAACATGATTTCCATCCAGCTCCCCCCTCCCCCTTGAGAATTTAGAGAGACCGGAAGTGTCGTGGTCAGACTGGCTGGAAATTAGTGGGCTCCGATGAGCCTGGCAAAAATCCAGCCAGACAAACCGCTGTGGGGGGGGGGTGTCTTCGGACTGGAACCGTCTTGTAGGGATGGTGAAGAAGGAGAGGAGCCTTGGATGACCAAGAGGAACAGGCAGGTTCCTCAGAAGGTCAGAGGCAGCTCTTTGATCCAACAGCAACCATTTAAAATGACCGCTTTGAAGCTGGGGCAACCAGAATAAGATTTTATACAGGAGTGGTGATACCGGGTGAGTGATTGGCCAACTCACAGGTAAAAAAAGATTTTTTTTTCCCCAAAAAAAAGCCTCTTTAATTGGCACTTGGGAATTTTAGTGGAGAAAGAAGAACAAAGAGGAAGTTAAAGTATTAAAGCCCAGAAAAGAAAAATATATTTGGATCTAAAATTGGATTTGGAGAAATTAAAACTAATAAAAGAAAAGGAAACCCAAGGGAAAGTATTTTTTAATGAAAATTTGAAATAATATTGACAGTTTTGAAGTTTGAAGGAAGAACAAAGAGGAGGTCAAAATATTAAAGCCCAAGAAAGGAAATTTTACAACTGGATTTAAAACTGAATTTGGAGAAATTAAAAACAATAAAAGGAAAAGCAATTTGAGAGAAAGTATTTTTAATGTGGATTTAAAGTACTTGTGTAAACTGGATACTTTGTTGTTTTGAGAATTGTGGATTGGAGAGAGACATCTGCTGGTGGAAAGAAAGCACTACAACAATTGGCCTTAAAATTCAAGGAAATAATTACAGTGACCTTGATCATGATAAGAGCTGTGAGAAACTTTAAGGAGTATTTGTTTTGTCTTAAGCTGCTTGGTCTCAACTTCCAAAGGAGGTGGACAATAATAAAGCATTAAATTGGAGTGGATTGGACAAACATTTGTACTGGATATTAGCTGGAAAGGAAAAAGAAACTATATGGACCTAAATCTTAATTAACCTAAGTTGAAATACTAATAATTTTTTAAACTGACAATATGGAGTCTTGGATGTGTGAGGAATTAATTGAGATGCTTAAAAATGTGCGTGAATCAATAAAGGGCAATAAAAAGTCAGAAATTTTGTTAGAGCATATAAAACAGGAAAAAGAGAACATAAATGAGAAACAAGAAAACAATGTTGAAGAAAGAATTGAAAGCAAAAGGTTAGATAATTACACTGGGATTTAAAGTGGCAAAAAAAGAATGGATAAGGAGTAATATTTTCCCCCCAAAAAAGCAATCTAAGGGAAGAGAAGGAAATGGGAAAAGATTAGGTAACAGCAGGGGTGAATTAAGTGAGAGATGGACTCAAAAGCCAGAGAAAGGATTCAGGAGAAAAGACACAATAAATATAAAAATTAAAAAAAAGAAGAAGAAGAAGAAAAGAAAATGGGATGAAGGGAAAAAATTATTAAAAAATGGAATTCTGGAGAGACCAAGAAAAAATGGTTAAAAGGGAAAGAATAGTGGAAAGGAGGAAGGGAAATAAGGTATATATTAGTAGATCTAAGGCAACTGTATTAATATTAGTAATCGTGAATGCAAAAAGTAAATATGATGATGTATACTGTGTATTGTAAAATGGAACAGCAGATGAAATATGAAGTAATTAGGTTTAATTATGAAAATAATTGAAATTAAGATACAAAATGGAAATGTAAAAAAAGTGTGATGGGGATTTTTAAATAATATGTTGTAAATGATGAAACAAAATAATTGATGCTATAATAGAAATTAGGAATTAAGGGCGGATAGTGATATTGCTTATTATGTATTAAGAGATAAGCTATGATGTAGAAGATCAATTAAGTTAAAGGGTTTCAATGTAAAAATTCAGTGATGAAGTTTATTGTTTATAACCAAAAATGTGATGGGGATTATAAGAAATATACTTTATAAATGGAGAAATAAGATGAATAATTGAAGTAATGCTAAGAAATCAGAATTTAAAGGGCGAATGGTGATACTGCTCATATATTATGTATAAGAAGAGATTAAGATAAGATAAAAAAATAGAGAAAGAGAATATCATGGCAGAAAATGAAATATGTAAACTGTATCTGGAAAGAACAAAAAAGATTGGAATCAAAAATCAATTATAACATATAATTATGTTATAAGCTGTAAAAGATGTGACCCGGTCAGTACTCTGTTCATAAAATATGTATGTAAAAGAAAAATTTAATAAAACTAGTCTAAACCAAGAGAGAAAGAGAGAGAGAGAGAGAATTTCCCTAGTTTTACACAATGTATATTCTGTGTGGTATTTTTAGTTATATTGACCACTAGAAGATAGCATATGACCAGTTTCATCCATATTAGGTATCATCATAGGTAGTTGGATCTTATTCTATGGAGTCAGATCATATATTGGGAATTGAAGTCATGGACTTTTGCCTTTTAGATGGCATTAGCTTTAAGAATTATGCAAATCCTAGCACCCAAAATCATCTATTAGAATACATACATACATACATACATACACACACACACACACACACACACACACAAATCTTTTAAGTGCTTGTAAAGTAATATATGCAATATGTAAATGTTATGTTATGACACGTCCTCTTGTACACATCTGGTGGCACTTTGATGTTCCCTATAATAGAAATTGGCCTGGCATTTGTTTTCTTCTGGGGAACAAGACGAATTTGCCAAGCTTTCTGCTGATTATTTTAATCTTCTGAATATTTTTCTGCCTTCTAGTGTTTATAACTTTACATTTAGTCACAATGAATCTTGTTTAATTGTTGACAGCCTTGGGAATTATTCATAGCTGATATAAATAAAAGTAAGGGGGAGGGAAGGAGGAAAATGCCACCAAAACAGTGGCGCAGCATCTGAGAGGCTGCATGCCAAGAGGCTGAGAGGAAGCCAGCTGTCCACCCAAGCAGTCGCCCAGCTGAGAGGTGGCCCAGCGGCCCAGCTGAGAGGCGGCTCACCAACCTAGCCCAAGAGCCCGGCGATTCTGGGATGGTTATTGAGGAAGCCGGAGGCCAGTTGAGCACCGGCGAAACAGAGCTGAGTAACAGTGGAATAGAGCTGTGTGAACCTGGCAGCCAGTTGAGAGGCAGGAGAATGGAGCTGGATGTTAGCGGACCAGCGGCTAGGAGTAGTATGGTAGACCAGCTGAGCAGCAGCAGTGCAGAGCTAAGTAGTAGCAGTTATTTAAGCACTTATTAAATTTTTAGGAATTTTGAAAATGTTTGAATATTTTAATTTTTAGAAGAACCTCCAAAATTTTAGGGGGAAATCCTTTAGAAATATTACATTTTTAAATTAACTTTTAAAATTTTAAAATTTTACTTTTTTAAAAAACTGGAAAAAATCTTGTACATCTTTTTGAACATTTTGTAAACTTTTTAAAAAATTAATCCTTAAATGAACTAGCAAAACGAAACATAGTAATGGAAAAAGAGATTGACGCTATTGTGATTTGCAAAATATGTCCCATGTATGTGCTTACAGCCACAGAGGACCCAAATTACACATATACCAAATGTAGACTAAATGAATTACTGGAAGAAAATGTAAAGAGCCTAAAGGCAACTCTAGCCACTCTGAGACTCAACTTACAAAATGAGAAACTCCAACCTAAGTGAGAAGACTCTATCCAAGCTTAACATAATAAGGAACAAACAGCTACTACAAGAAATGAACCTGTACATCAACCTTTAGAGACAGACCTATAGAAACATGTCACTCATAGAAGACAACAACAACCAAGAGCGATGCCCATGCTGTCTACTTCAGCCCAGTCCAGTGCAGTCCCACTGGAGCTGAACAATCAATTTAGCTTCCCCATGGAAGAAAGCATGCAGACACTTGGAGAAAGGGCATCATCAAGTGTTCCTGTGATGGGAAGAAAAGCAGTCTATACTTGGCCAAGAAAAAAAAGTGAGTGTTAGTGATAGGAGATTCACTTTTTAGGGAAACATAATCAGTCGTCTGTGTACTGGACAATCAATTTTGGGTGGTGTGTTGTTTACCTGGAAAAAAAAATCAAAGACGTGGCTGAGAACCTTACTAAAATAATCAAACCCACAGATCACTCTCCCTTTCTTTTCCTTCATGTGGGAACGAACGACAATGAATCTGAAAATAATATCAAACGACTAGAAGCATCTTGGGAAGAAAGTTAAGGAGTTAGGAGTACAAGTGGTGTTTTCACCTGCATTTCCAACAAAAGGTCAACATCCAATGAGGGAACAAAAGATTTTAGAAATGAACCACTGGCTTAAGGATTGGTGTCACCAAAATAACTTCCAATTCCTAGACCATGGTCTGCATTACCTACATGAATGGCTTCTATCAAGAGACAGGCTGCATCTCACAAGAACTGGGAAGAAAATATTTGGAAAACGACTGGCAGAGTAAGACCACACTTGGAATCCTGCATCCAGTTTTGGTCACTACAATATAAAAAAGACGTTGAGACTAGAAAGAGTGCAGAGAAGAACAGCAAAGATAATTAGGGGGCTGAAGGCTAAAACATATGAAGAACATTTGCAGGAATTAGGTATGTCTAATCTAGTGAAAAGATGGGTTAGGGGCAACATGATAGCAGTGTTCCAATATTTGAACAGCTGCCATAAAAAAGATGGGGTCAACCTGGTATCCAAAGCACCAGAACGCAAGACAAGAAGCAATGGATGAAAATTATTCAAGGAGGGAAGCAACCTGAATTTAAGGAGAAATTTCCTGACAGTGAAAACAATTAACCAGCGGAACTGCTTGCCTTCAGAAGTTGTGGATGCTCCATCACTGGAGACTGTTAAGAGGAGACTGAACAGCCATTTGTCTGATCTCCTGCTTGAGCAGAGGGTTGGACTAGAAGACCTCAAATGTCCCTTCCAACTCTCTTATTCTGTTATTCTGTAAATGTTTATTAAAATAAAAACAAAGGGGCCTTTTCTGTTATGAAAACCACTTATAACCATTTTTCCCACATTGCACAGCACTGGTTTTGTCTCGTCTCCCTCTGTCACTTGAAAAATGTTGGGTTTTTTTCGTTATTACATTCATTATTCTTTTTCTTCCTTTTTTAATCCCTTGAGTAGCGGGTGGTACAAAATAAGCAATTTATGGTTTGGAGCATTTTTTCCTCTCTCTCCATGTAGCATATGTGCTGTGCACAGTAGTTAGAGAAAAATGCCCTCATATTTTGCATTCCCTAGTATTCTATGTGAAAGACCCAGATGGTGCAGCATGAAAGGTGTGAGCAGTTCTTCAGTTCACTGAATACTTTTCTTTTCTAAACTGCCAGATTAGATATAATGCACAAAGGAATATTAGCATGAGCAAAAATTTATTGACTATTTTAGCTCCTTATTGAAAGAAAACCTCTCCCATCCACAATCATATTTTCACCTCTTTTTACTCTAATTGTTCCCCAAACTCCTGATAAAATACTATTTTAAAAAGAGAAAGAATGTACACTGACACAAAATATGAATGAGAATAAAAGTCCAGTGATAACTTGCACCATGTTGTTCAAACAATAAGAAAATAGAGGGAATAAAATACTGCAAATATTTGCATCTAATTTGGTAATTAGGCAATAAATATTTTTACCTATGAATATTTGCATTTATTTCACAGGATTTTATTCATATTCAGTTAATGTAAAAACAACAATCAGCATGAATCAATGCAATAAGAATACTATAAATAACGTCTTGATACCATTAACACTTTCGCAAACTAATAGCATTGCATTCCCACCATGCCATTATCAAAATGCAGAATAACAGAATTGGAAGGGACCCTGGCAATTTTCTAGTCCAATCCCCTGCTCAAGCAGGAGGCCCTATACCATTCCAAACAAATGGCTGTCCAGTTCCTTTTTAAAAACCTCCAGAGGTAGAGCACCAACAACTTTTGAAGGCAGAGCTGTTCTACTGATTAATTGTTCTTGCTGTCAGGAAATTTATCCTTATTCTAGGTTGGATCTCTCTTTGATAAGTTTCCATGTCTTACTTCTTGTCTGTCAGACCTGCCACAACTTAAACCTCTAAATAAAAATGATCCTTGACTCCATTTGCTGAGAAAGGTATAGTTTATTAGAGATCAATGTATTGCAGTAGTGTAAAGCCAGAACTGAAAATTGCATGCCAAAATCCCCAATTCTATTTTCCCCCTCCCTTAACTGTCTCTCATTGCTCCTCCAAGTGCAACCAATCCAATTCAGACAAGATGTTTTCCTAACGGACAGTGTAAACATAGTTTGGTATGCAGCCCCCTCCTTCTTCCAGCTGGGTGACCTTGAGGCAGCATCTCGAGGAGATACAGCACTTAATTTCATTTTCTGAACCATTTCCCCCTTCATTCCCCCTCCCCACAGTTCATGGCAGTCTGTCATCGCATAGTAGTGAAGCACAAGCAAGCATAAAGTGGCAGCTGATATTATCCTGCATTCACGTGCTTTGGAGAATAGGTTGATCCCCTCTTCTCTGTGATATCCCCTCAAATATTCAAAGAATGCTATCATGTCACTCCTAGTCCTTTTCTTTGCTAGATTAGATGTACCCAATTCCTGTAACCATTGTTCATATGTTTTAGCCTCCAGCCTTCTAATCATCTTTGTTGCTCTTCTCTGCACTCTTTCTAGAGTCTTAACATCCTTTTTGTATTGTCGTATTGAACACAGTATTCCAGGTGTGGTCTTATCAAAGCAGTGTAAAGCACTTACAAAAGATGTTGGAAAGCTGTGACCCAAAACTTCTGGAGGCATCAAATTGTCTGCCCCTAGTGCAAATTAGATATAAATTTATTTTTAGAAATCATAAGAAGCTGTCATTGGTTGTGGGAAATTAATTAATATTGTGCTCTGCTGGAAGCAGGGGTGAAATGCTACCAGTTCTCTCCGGTTCGGTTCGGAAGCTGTGCTGCGTGATCATCAGAACCTTTTTTTTTACTTTTTTAAAGCATTTTTTTACTACCAGTTTAGGCAAATAGGTAGTAGAAAATGCTTTTAAAAGTTGGCCACACCCACACAGTCACATGACCCCACACACACACACAACACCCCAAGCCATGCCCACCAAGCCACGCCCACAGAACAGGTAACCAAAAAAAATTTGCATTTCACCACTGGCTGGAAGATATAACTCTTTCCTTTTGTGGCTCTTTTTAAATGTAGATTTTAAACTCTTTGGAGCAGTTGTTTCAGGTACATCTTATTTTCCTTTCCAGACTCTAGAGTAGCCTGAGGGAGCCTGGGATTTGCATTGATAAATCAATACATGTTGCCCTTTCCTTCCCACTGCCACATCATGTTCCAAATCAGAACCATTTTTTTAAGAACCACAAGCTACTTTGGAGATAGCATTATGTCAAGTTTGCCCTTTTAAGCAGTCCCCCATCCCCCACCCCCCGCCAAGCTTGATATGTTGAGGATGGCTACTCTTAAAAAATGAAGATTCAGCAAGGATGTTTCAGCTTTTCAACTGCTTGATGGTGGCAGTGTCTTGATTCTCGGGTCTCTCTTCATTACTTGTAACTAACAGCCTTGCTATACAGCTTATTTGGAAGCCCTGAACTTTCAAAGCCATGGTTAAACAAATAAGCTGTTTTACAGGAAAATGGAATGAGCTGCCATTTTTATTTTATTTTATTTATATTTATATTTGTATTGTATTTATTATTTATTTACTATTTATTTTTCACACTTCTTAACTGCCCATCTCCCTGAAAGAGGGATTCTGAGTGGTGTTTTGCATTTCTACTACCTGCTACTAAATTTACTTAGTGCTATGTATGTAGGACATGGTGGCTCATTGGCTAAGAGGCTGAGCTTGTTGATTGAAAGGTCAACAGTTCAGCGGTTCAAATCCCTAGTGCGTAACAGGGTGAGCTCCCGTTACTTGTCCCAGATTCTGACAACCTAGCAGTTCAAAAGCATGTAAAAAATGCAAGTAGAAAAATAGGGGCCACTTCGGTGGGAAGGTAAGAGTCCTCTGTGTGCCCGGCGTTTAATCATGCCAGCCTCATGACCACAGAGATGTTTTCGGACAGCACTGGCTCTTCGGCTTAGAAACGGAGATGAGCACCGCCCCCTAAAGTCGGGAACAACTAGCACTTATGTGCAAGGGGAACCTTTACCTTTACCTTTATGTAGTTTATTTATTTATTGCTTTGATTTATATGCCGCCCTTCTCCGGAGACTCAGGGCGGCTTACAATGCGTTAAGCAATAGCCTTCATACTT
>JANHZT010009409.1:21875-34790 GCA_032468215.1 Stegonotus admiraltiensis | reverse complement strand
ACGGAGATGAGCACCGCCCCCTAGAGTCGGGAACGACTAGCACATATGTGTGAGGGGAACCTTTACCTTTACCTTTACCTTACAGAAGCTCCAGAAATGTAAGAGGCTAATGACATTGCCATACTAAAGGGGAACCACCCTTGTCTTATCCATTATAGTACTGATATATCTATACTTTTTTCAGATTAGGAACAGCCCTGGAGCAACCCTAAATGACTTCGAGTTCATTTGTGGGAGAGTTATATTGCCCAATTTATAACCCAACCCTTTGAAGTGTAGGCAAACTCATTTTCTTAAAAAGACACAAGCAAAGCGAAGCAAAACCAGTATTGGAGAAATAGTTCTTACATTTTTATTGTATACTGTCACAGTTATGAGACAAGAGGGATAAAAGTTACAACGCTCATTTAAAAAAATATTTTTAAACCTGAACACAATGTGCTCACCTGAGCTAGGAAAGACTGAACTCCAACAGATGAGTAGACTGATTCTGTGAGGGGCGTTTGAGGAACAGCTAAAAGCAATTCCTACCGTTTCTGGAGGCAGTTTCCTCAGTCTTCTTAATGGAATGACTGACTCTATCCAAAGTAACAATCTACTTTGCAGGTGTTGGGCAAAAATGAAACTGCAGACATCTGCAGCCATAAGCTTCATCTTCTTATATACATATATAGACTATATATTAAACACATTTTTCCATTTCTCCTGAAGGATGGATGGATCTGTGCTTTATTACTTTTACAACACTGCTGGTCTTGGGTAGAACTAACAGGACAGTCCTATACTGTGCATATATATTAAACATAGATCCATTGAGTTTGGCAGAGGTTGTTCCAAGATGTCTGTGTGAATGGATGGATGGGCAGGATGACAACTTAACCATCTTTTACTTGGTGGTAGCCATCTTTAATTAGCCACCCTTAATCAACTAACTTAGATGACTTTGGCATAACACTATCTTGTAGCTATTTGGATTATTTTCTTAAGCCAGAAAAATGGATGTAACAGGCATATAGTACATATCCTTATTAAGATTTTCATTTTCACTTACTGCATTTTGGTTACTGTTCTTGTTCGGAATTGAAACCAAATTTCATGTAAAATGAAATCTGAACTACCGTGTTTCCCTGAAAATAAGACCTTGCCTTATATTTTTTGAACCCCAAAATAAGCGCTTGGCCTTATTTTTGGGGAGGTCTTATTATTTTGAGGCGCATGGAGCAAGATGGGGCTCCTCTTGACATCTTACCTCATTTCCAGCTCTGCGTTTAAATATTTTCAGGGAGGGCTTATTTTCGGGGGAGGCTTATTTTAGTGCATGCTCTCAAAAGCCCAATTGGGCTTATTATCAGGGGATGTCTTATTTTCGGGGGGAAAGGGTATGTAGTAGTCTGTTTGCGCAAATCAGCTACAAGAAATTTGAGAGAAATTTAAAGAATGAATATTTGTTAAATTTTCAGAAAGACACATTAATTGTTGGTAGCATGTGTCCTCATATCTCCCTCCCATTTTCCCTCTTTGAAAACAGCATTCTAATTTCTCTTTGTGTACACACTCAACTTTCCATTTTATCCAAAGCCATCTTCTATTGTGTCTAACAAATGCAACCAATTTTGTCAGCAGCACACCTTGATTGCTATAATTGTATTAAAAGTCAAGGGGACTCTACGGTGTGATTGAAATGCCTGTTTTCAGCTTGATGAGGTTTGAAATATTGGATGTCGTTAACCTACAGATCAAGCTTTGCAGGTGAAATTAACATTTAATTCTAATGGTGCTGCTGAATTCTCCTAAAATCCAGCATGACTCAAAAATAGTTTAAAACTACAAATGACCACCGGGTTAACCAGAAGATTATCTCAGCATTGAAAAGAATTCTAAAATTAAGAATGTTTATTCTAATTAGTCTGCATTATGTATGTGTGTACTTTTACAGAGCTTAGAGCCCACCAGCTCTGAGCAGCTATAACCCTATGAATAAATAAGCTTTATTTATTTATTAAAACTATAAATTATATTCTCTTGCTTATCAAGTGCTCAAGGCAAAGCACAATTCACTGCATAAAAGCTTTCATACTCCTTGCTGTTTTTGCTTTGAGAGTGAAGGTTCGTTCTCCAAGCTTGTGGGTTGGTTTCATTACCAGGCTAGGCAACATCTTCAGCAGAGTTTAGGAGATGTCAGTGTCAATGTTCTTCTGTTTATAAGGGTTTCAGGTGTAGGTGTGCCAAGTGAGGATCTTGTAATGGGTCTTGTGATAGGTCAGGTGTGAGTCATCAGTGAGTCTTGTGATGGGTCTTGTGATAGGGAGGTTACATCAGGTCAGGATCATTGGGAGGTGAACTGCTGGTTGGGGGCGCTTGCGTGGGTTGGTTGAGAGTCAGTGCTATCTCTGGTTGTCTGTGTGGTTGATTTGGATTCTGAGAGGTTCGTAGGCTCGTTGTAGGTCAACGTGTCTGTTGATGGAATTGCTTGTGGAGAGCTAGGCATCAATGAACTCACGAGCGTGGCGGGTGGTAATGTGGTCAAAGATTTTTGTGTTGTTCTAATTGAACAGGTGCTGTTTGGTGTCTGTGTTTTTGTTTTCTCTGAATATGTCTACTTAATTCTTATAGTAATGAATATATTTTTAAAAACATAAAATAATTGTCTGCATTAAGAAGACAGGAAGATTCTTTTTCATTCCCAGATTTTTAAGAAAAAGATATTTAGTAGATCATAAATTCTCCCTATCCTTTCATATTTGTGAGTTACGTGATTTTTACAACTCTAAAATATAAAAGCTAAATTTGACAAGGCAGCAACTAGTGATTCTCAGAATAGATAGGACTTTTATGTAAAGATAATTGGATCACCAAGCAAACTGCCAAATATCTACTAACTCAAAAAGTAGGAGGGAAAAAACCCTTAGATTTTCAGTCTTTTGTACTGCACAGAGTGAATTATATGCATATATGTTGAAATTTTTTAATGTATTTTCCTTTTAAAATATGTATATTATATGACCTCTGAAGTTTTTAACAATTGGTTATTTCCTTGCAGTGAACCTCTGCCACCCTAGCAGAATAAATAATCCTTCCATTTATGTGCAGCTGAACAAAAGTGGTTTTGATTACTTTAAGTTTGTATAAACTGCATTCTGTAAAATTGTCTGATTTGGGGAATCATTGTGTATCCTTGTTCAGAACCACCCCTCCTGCACATATTTTATTGCTTCGAATCCCACATTGGAAGAGGCAGCTAAATTGCCTTGATTTCTTTGAAATAATAACCTTTTATATGTGGGCCTGTTTTTATTTCAAGACAATGCTAAGAATTTTCCGTAGAAAAGAATGAGTTATTTAAAGTGACACCATAGCAACCTCAAATTACTGATCAGAATTGCTACTTGAAACTAAAAAGGAGGTGGAGTGAGGACAATCTGAGTTTCAATCTGAAAAGTCCTTGAATTATTGGGAAAATATTTTCTCCCAGTCTTCCTAATCTCCAAAAACTTTCATGCTAAAATTCAGATGCACACTCAGCTACTCTCTAGCACTTTCCTTTCCTTACTTGCAAGTGACAGTTTTCTCTCTGTGTGCATCTCTCTCTTTCTCTCTCCATTTTCTTTACTCTGAGGATTTAGATTTTTTTTCCTCCCAAGATATAAGATAGTTTTCCTGATTCATAGTCTCTCTTTTAAGAATCAGTCATCCATGGTTACTAGACAGGTCCACCGAATTGGCACTTAGGTCTCTAAGCAGTAACAGAGCACAGAATTTGATGGAACATGGTTGGAGTACACAGCTGAGCCAGTTTACTGAGGTGTGTAAAGGAAGAGTAAAATGTCCCTCAACAGCCTAAAGCTGAGCTTAGGTGGCAAAGTTGTTTCACAAGTTCTCTCCTTTCATAGAAGATTAATTATCCTTAGTCAAGGATTGCAGGGATATTTTAATTGGCATTACCTTAGGGAAAAAAGGAAGTTTCCATAGTATATCTATCCAACTGTAATCGTTTTGTTCCAATTTTGTACAATTAAGTGTATTTAGATTACTATGATTATATTGAAATGTAATCTATATATATCCATGCATACTATTCAGCTCCTGATTACTATGCTTAAAGGGAACATGTGACTGCTGCAAAATTGAATGCTATTTCTACCAGCATGCAATAACTTCAGTAGATCTGAATCTGCTGCATGAATAAGGCAGTTTGATTGAGAAATGCACAAAATAATTATATTATGTCCAGAATAGTTATAGTTGCGCAAAAAAAATAAGACTGTTGCAGCAGTGCTATCAAAGAGTAATGTTGGAAGACTTTTGCCAGGCAATTTGACCAAGGAGTAAACAAAGATTAATTTGGTCTAGTGGTTAAAGTACCTATTTTCTACCCCGGTAGAAAATTTTCTACCTATTACTACCTACCGGGGTAGAAAATAGGAGACCATGAGTTGAAGTTCCTCCTTCTGTGGAAAGCTGGGCGAGTGATTTTGGCTCAGTCACACTCTCTCAGCCCAATCCATCTTGCAGGATTATTGTTGTGGGGAAAATAGGAGGAGGAAGGTGTGTTGGATATGCTTACTGCCTGAGTTATTTGTAAAAAGTATCAAGTGGAATACAAATAAATAATAACACCACCATTGGCATTGACAAAATCACCATCAGTCAATTGCAGAAAGCAGCTGTACTTGAAACAGCTTATATTCTGCAACTATAACTTTTAACAGTAGCAAAAATCAACAACTATGTATCCCAGGTCCTTCGGAAAGCTGCTATAGATGCAAATCTATTGCTTAACGCATTGTAAGCTGCCCTGAGTCTCCGGAGAAGGGCGGCATATAAATCAAAGCAAAGCAAAAAAAAAAAAAATCCAGTCTGAACATTTGACTGACTGTGTCACAAACTATAATAATAGTTTTTCCTTAGGAGCCTAAGAATTGTATCAACAGAGTCACTTCAAATGTCATCCAGAGTAGGATCCCTGGCCAGCTTCAGGCTGTTCAATAACAAAATAGAACTGCAGAAATCCATGCTTGGTTACTTGTGTACCTAATATTCTGTTTAAATGAGCAATAGGCTACTTTCCTTCTTACCAAGCCTATCCTAGACTCTGGCCTTGAAACCATTTCTACAGTATTTGCTTTGGTTCTGTTCAGTTAGTCTTGCTTCCTAAGCAAGTTAGACCTTGTTTAGATTCAGTTCTTTTTCAGATGCAATTTGCTGACAACGTGTCACCTTAATAATCAACAATAAATGTGTTAGTCTTTAAGGTGCCATATGTTTTTCTTGGTGCTGGATATGAGATAATTTTGCTACTTCTGACATTTGTTAGGAAAAGAAAAGTATCTTGAGTGAAATTTAAAAATGAATAGATATTTAAAATGTTAAGAAGAGCATTTATTTAGTTACTGCAAATTACTGTATCGTGCAGTACTCCTCAAAATTATCCCACAGGAATTAGACCTCTAATTGAAATTTATAATTAAAATTCATTGAAGAATTTTAATGCATAGCATGAAATATATTTGGGTCAATGTAATTGTTTTAAAAATGTGCTGAATTTAATTTTATTAGATACATTTATACCAGGAAAAATAAAGTGCTGCTCCCTCTAATTTTTTTGTCAGGAACAGAAGTGTAAAAATTGAGTGGTATCTATCTAGATTTCTTTTTTAAAATTTAGGTTCCTTAGGTAAAGGCCATATTTCTATTTCTACTTACAGGTAAGTGCTTCATCATCTTCAGCTCCTCAGAAACTAAGGAATTAAATCTATTCTACAGAATTGCTCAATTACATTTGTGATTAATTGTGCCAACAAACAAAGTCACCTGCTAGGTGACGATTGTTCATATTTTTTGTACGACATTCCTGCCCAGATTGTGAAGAGCCAAACAATAAGATGATTGGATAAACATTTGTTTATAAACAATTAAACAGTTCTGGCCCCATCTCACTTATACACAAATGATTATCTTCTAATCCTCAACTAAACAAGGTAAAAGCCTGTCATAACTATTGGGACCAATATTATTTGAGAAAGGCTCATTATCATTGTAACCGTGAAATCATATTACACAAGACAGAGTGTTGATCTTGAAGTCATCTAAAATCAGACTGTGGAATTTTAATGCCATTTCTGAGATCACCACCAGTGTTAATCATGAATAAAATTGATTGTAAAATAATCTTCATTTTAAGTTCCCTGCCTTTCACAAGCAAGTATTATAAAAGCCCAGTCTACCACAATACCACTGAAAAAGAAAAATGAGAAATTCAAAAAGAAATCAGCCTGGTTGCATAAGAACTCTCCAATAAACTGAAAGGCCAAAAGGCTAAGTATAAAAAAATGGAAAGGAGGACATAACTAATGCAGAACACCAGCATATAGTCCAAATCTGCAGAGATGAATTCAGGAAAGCTAAGGCTCAGAATGAACGAAGACTTGCAACAAATGTCAAAAATAATAATAAAAGGTTTCTTTCAACATGTTTAAAAAAAAACCTCAAAAAACCCAGTCCATCCACTAATAGGAGAAGATGGCAAGGAAATGATGGGCAGCAGGGAAAAAGCAGAGCTGCTTAATTTATTTCTTGCATCTGTCTTCACATAAAAGGAAGAAATAGCCTAACCTACCAAAAACAGAACTGGAAAAGTCAGACTGGTAGTACAAATTAAATTAGGCAAGAAATTGGTAAGAGAAACATCTGTCCAGACAAGTTAAAATCACCAAGACCTGATGGATTACATCCCAGAGTTTGAGGGAACTGGTAGACATGATCTCAGAACCATTGAACCATATCTTTCAAAGATTCTGGAGCACCAGGGAACTACCAGAAAACTGCAAAAGAGCTGATGTTGTTCCCATCTTCAAAAAAGGGAAAAAATGTATACAGACCAATGAACCTTGCATCAATACTTGGGAAGATCCTGGAAAAGATAATTAAGCAACAGGTCTGCGAACACCTGCGAAGCAAGCAGAGTTATAACCAGAAGCCAACATGGATTTTTTAAAGATCATGTCAAATAAATCTTATTTCATTCTTTGACAGAATGACTAAATTAGTGGACCAGTTAAATGCTCTGGATATTATATACCTGGATTTCAGTAAGGCATTTGACAAAGTAGTTCACAACATACTTCTTCGTAAGTTATAAAAATGTGGGAAAATATGGGGTAGACAACAGCACCACCAGGTACACCAGTTACAAACCCCAGGTGGGTTTGTAACTGGTGGACAATTGTACTTAATGGCACTACATCTACATGGAGGGAAGTAAGCAATGGGTTACCCTAAGATTCTGTCTTAGGCCCAATACTCTTCAATATCTTCATAAGCAATTTAGATGAGGGAATAGAAGGGGAGCTCATCAAATTTGAGATGATACCAAGCTGGCAGGAACAGCGAACACCTCAGAAGATGGTTTCAAAATCCAGAAGGATCTTGACAGACTTGAATACTGGTCTCTATCTAACAAAATGAAATTCAACCTAGAATTAAGGAGAAATTTCCTGACAGAACAATAAATCAGTGAAACGGTTTGCCTTCAGAGGTTGTAACAGTAACAGAGTTGGAAGGGACCTTGGAGGTCATCTAGTCCAACCCCCTGCTCACGCAGGAGATCTGTACTAGGGATTCGAACCACCAACCTTTCTGATCGACAAGTTCAGTGTATTAGCCATTGAGCCAGCTAGTCAGGCTACTTCATTACTGGAGATTTTTAAGACGAGATTGGACAGCCATTTGTCCAGAATGATATAAAGCACTGATGGTGAACCTTTTCGGCACCAAGTGCTCAAACTGGAACGTGTGTTCATGCAGGTGCGTGTGTGCGCACTGGAGAGCCAGAAACCCAAACACCAGCTGGCCGGTGCGCATGCCTGTTTTTTTACTGTTTTTCAGGCCATTTTCTGGTGCTCCAGCACCTACAAAGAGCAGCTGAGAAAAGCAGAAGAGCAGCTGACGATGCCACTCGTGCCCACAGAGAGGGCTCTGTGTGCCCCCTCCAGCACGTGTGCCATAGGTTTGCAATCATGGATATAGAGTCTTCTGCTTGTGCAAGGGATTGGACTAGCGGGCCTCTAATGTCCCTTCCAACCCTGTTATATTCGGACCCAAAGGAACTGCAGAACAGAAATGAGAATTATTATAGCAGAAGACAATGAAATCATTGTCTTCTGATCTGCCATTTATGGCCTCCGTACCACAACATCTCCTGCTTTCTTTGAATTCTGTGAGGATTCATGAGCCTCCTTCATCTTTTTTTAAAATGTAAGATTAACTTTAAAAATCTGCTGGAAACATCGTTTCCTAAAGTGGTGTATTTTCCTAAATACACAGGCATTTAATATTAAATGGAGAATACATTTAGCTTCTAAATCTTTGTTTTACAATTCACAGTTAATGTTCTTTGTACCAGTTTTGAACTTTTGATTAACAAAATTGGAATTTCTAAAACTTTCCGTTTTCTTCCAAATCTGTTTGACAGCAATGCCCTACTAAGGTTAGTAGAAATTTTTCCTGTTCTTATCTTCCTAACTACAGCACTCAGAAAGCCAAGGGAGATGAGAAGGATTCTTCCCTGCCTTCCTTGATAATCTGATGGGAAGTGGCTTTTGTTACTTAAGCCAACCAGTTAATACCCCGTAGCCAAAATCTCCTGCTTCCTTCTGCTATACTGGTAGTGGCTTCCTGGTCATTCAGCTGCCCGTCTTGATGAACATAAGCAGGAAATACTTGGGAGATTATGGTAAAATAAATCCATCCATTCTTCCTATCACAGCAGTTTCTTGGTAATTGACTAATGTGCTTTAGTGGTTAATGTAATAATTGCTATCAAGAGGTCAATGAATTGGTGAAGGAAGAGTCACAGATAGTTGCCTTCTCAGAAGAGAAAATAGTAGCTTATTATATAAATATTCAGTCCCTTTCCAATCAGAATGCTGATGGCAGACTGCAGAATTGAAATTCAATACTGCAGTAACTCACGGTTTATGGATTTTGTGGATAGGTCAACTGTATCCAAATATTTGTATCTTTTTCTAGTATTACTCTGTGGAATTATATTTTATAATGCTACAGTGACATAGATTTTGACCTCATGCCATGACAATTGTATCATAGCATTAGCTCATTCAACTCAACCTAATAGCATTAAGTATAACGTCTCTTAGCGTGAAAGCAATTCAAATTTGTTTTATGCTGGGATCAGAACAGGATTTATTCTGGAATATTTCTCTTCCCTTTCCCTTTCAACTGAGAGTCAACTTTTAAAGCAAAAATCAAAGCAATAAATTCAGAAAGTGAATTTAATACTCAGACGTGCTTAGAAAATGAAACTGCTTGATAGGAAGGTGGATATGCCCAGTGACTTTTCAATTGCTTCCAGAGGGTATTGGAATCCTCAAGATCCTTCCTGGGTCTACAATCATCCAAAAGTTTTCTTGGATCACTCCTAAGTGCTTCCATTCGAAACCAGAGAGCAACATTGCCAAAGAAGCAGCTTTAGCAGTAAAATCAGGAGATCGTTGGTAAGAGAAAAAAAACCCCAAACCTTTACCTTGCAGCAGCCATCTGGGGAGGAAATCTATTATTCTATATTTCAAAAGAAAGTAGTTACAATTAGCAAGGGATCCATCTTCTGTTTATTTTAGATTCTATCAGTGATGTGGAGATCAGAATATCTATCATCTTCTGCTTATTTATTTGCACAGCAGCTGTTCTGCTTGAGATAGACTGTGAATCTCACTTCACAGAATCATCTAATACAAATTAATCATTTTCTTGCTACTGTTGTTGCATTTGATTATCTCAAAGTATTCCCTGTTTTATATGCAGAGTTTGTCCTGATTTTTACAAAACGTTAGAGTAATTGCCGTAAGCATTTTTTTAAAGTGATAAAATGTCAAAATTTGGGAAACTGTCTTGCCAGGCCAATGATTCACATTGTTTCATGCAAATATGAACTATTGATTTTCAAACCATCAAAGTACTTACCTATTCTTGAGTAACATAGGACTGAACAATAGTTTCTTCCATTATCCAGCTGGGATCATAGAGGAGAGATACAGACTTTGGCAACTGAGGTTGTGTTGGAGAATTTTTCCCCTAAATTTCTCCTTACAATAACATGGATCAGAATACACTCTTTTACTGAAGCACACATTATTTATTACAGCAAACTGGAAATGACCAAAGCAAAAGCCTAAAATGAGATAGGGATGTGCCAAGCCCTCTAGATGGAATTATGCAAATTAGAATGTACATACACAATTGAATACATAGCATGATTGACTGGTTATAACATGTGATAAGTATAAGGTGAAATGGCCAAGACAATGGCCCCTTAAGTTAGACAAAGGCTATGTTCTTTAAATAAAGTTGCTATTGATGTGTTACTTTCTCTAGGTATTTATCTTCTCAGCTGGTCTTCATTTTCAGCGCTATTGACTCTTAGTGCTCTCATCATCATTCTTGTGCCTAAATGTTTCATCAGTTGAGCTGATTGTTTACGTATTCTGGAATAGTAGAGTGGGAAAACGGATTAGAGAACAGCGTAATTTTGCTTGCCTCATCTAATGCCATCTTTTTGTTTTAGTTGCAAGCAATGAACTAAGCTGCATAAAGTTAGCAGTGTGTTGTGTAAATGAAGGATAGAGGTATAAAATAAAATATAAGATTAACATATTTATCATTTGGCCACAAGAGATCCAATTGCCAAAGGCAGTGCAAATATTTGAACCAGGATTATTATCCTTAGCAATAATCTTACCTCTGTGTTCTCTCCAAAGAAAAGATCTCTGAAATTGACTAGTTCTTATAAAATTCTTAATATCATAAGCAATTGATATCCAAAAGACGCTCCTAGCAGGATAGCTGAGTCCAGCACCACTTTTTGTTTTCTGAAGCATAGGGAAGCACATTGTTCAACTTCTTCTCCTCAGGACATACAAAAACAGCAGCTCCTTTAGCGAACTCTTGATATTATTCATCTCTCTATGGAAACCAAAACTTAGTTGCCACACAGTGCTAATGGCCAGATCTGCCTGGGATATGAATCATTGGGGATGGCTAATACTCCTGGTTCTTTGTTATGAGTTATGGAGTTCAGTAAATGGCTCCTAGTAATAGATGGCTGTCAACTATAAATTTTCTAGTTTTTTGAGCACTTTGATGTCATCCATGTAAATATTGTGGATTAAAGCAGAATGTTTACTAGGCAATACCCACAATGATTCCAACAAAGGACAATATTTGTAAATTAGGGTTGAAATGAGGGTCTTTGGTGCTCTCTGAGCTTGGTTGTTTTCTTGCAGATATTTCATTACTCAAACTACTGTAGGTGTACATAGTCAATGCTACTGATCATTTGAGTAATGAAACATCTGCAAGAAAACAAGCAAGAGAGAGAGAGAGCGCCAAAGACCCCTCACCCACAGTGGTGGATGCTTTGATAGTTAATCATTTCATAGTATATACATTTTCACCACAGGAGTAATTTATCCTGCTTCATTTGCTTCATTTGAGGGTTTGAGTTAAATTAAGGTCTGTTGTGTAGATGTTTGGGTGGTTTAGGGGTAGGGAATTGTAGTGGGTGGGAGTGTGTCTGGGGATTGTTATGTGTGTTGGACCTGGTCTTTGGGTGTTAAGTGAATTTCGTTGTATGGGTATACTGTGTATACACATACAATGACAATAAATAGTTATTATTATTATGATACCCAGCACAATCCAGGAAGCTGAATGCTTTCTTATTTACATAATGTCAGTTTATCATACATACTGTACATATATACATACACACGCACATACAAATTATATTATTTTGTTAAACCTTTTGTTAAACTAATCTATGCTTAAGAATATGTGAGAATATATGACACTTGCAACTATAAGTGAAAAGTAACAGTACTTACTTAACAACTGTACAAGTTTCCCTTTTATTCAGTATTTTTAACTCCCCATCTTTTTTTAACAATAAAGCAGTATAACCATAGTTCTTTTCCTAGCCCTCACCCTTAAGGACTGGAAACTTTATTCCTTTTACCCAGGCTTTAATGTCATTTTACTTTACACTTAGCCCTATATGACCCTGCAGTAGATGCAGCTGAAGTCACCTGGTAATTGTTCCCTTTTTATTGAGTTACTCCTCTGGCTGTAAGACCTGTTCAGTTCATAGGAGGGAGAAGATTATTACTTGTGGCTTAGCCTGCTGACTAAGTCTTTGGAGGCCTGAAGACTCTGCCACTCCCTTCTCAACTGTAGTAACTTCCATATCTCTTTGTTCACTCCACTTCGCCCACATACAACATGCTGCTGTAGCCTTCCATCACACACTTCTTTCTCCCACAAACACCAACACTGCCTTTGGCATTCCTTTTTTATCTCCCTGCAATGCAGATGTGGACTTTTGCTCTCCTAAAATCCCAGAAGAATAATCCATAAAAAAGGGAAATTCACATCAACAGCCTTCAGGTATTTTCTTCTACAACATGTTATTGCTGATAAAAGAAATTTTTGAAGGAGATGAAGAGACAGCAAATTCTAGGGATTACTTCAGAATTGAAACAATATTATTCTATCATCATCATTCTAGTCATTGTCTATCCACTGCAGGATGAAGGCCTCTTCCGTATGTTTTCAACCAATACGGTCTTTCTTCTCTACATGGGGCTTCCCTTGAAGAGCACCCGGAGGCTCCAACTGGTCCAGAATGTTGCCGCACGGGTGATTATGGGAGCGACATGGTGCTCCCATGTAACACCTCTCCTGTGCAAGCTGCACTGGCTCCCGGTGGTCTTCCAGGTGCAATTCAAGGTGCTGGTTACCATCTTTAGAGCACTCCATGGCTTAGGATCTGGGTACTTACAAGACCACCTTCTGCTACCAATAGCCTCCCACCGGCCAGTACGCTCCCACAGAGAGGGGCTCCTT
>JANHZT010009408.1:124599-136320 GCA_032468215.1 Stegonotus admiraltiensis | reverse complement strand
CTCTACTCTACTCTACTCTACTCTACTCTACTCTACTCTACTCTACTCTACTCTACTCTACTCTACTCTACTCCTCTGTTGCTAAGCACTCAGCCCCCTGTTCCTTGCTGCACAGCCAATACAGGGCTACAAGGAAGGCATGGGCCAGGGAGCCAGAATTGGGTACTAATCTGATATCTGAAGGTATAAAAGGACACCATACCTTTCCCAAGGTGTGGCCTTTCTTACATGTCTCTTTTGTATATGTGTGGAACGGTTTATCCAGCTCTTCTTTGTACAAATTAAAGCTGATATTTTTCCAAGCCTCTCCTTGGGTCTTTCTCTTTTGCATTCTGGTGACCCAAGTACATTTGGAACCTTACACTATGTTCTCTGTCTGTTCTTCTAGTTGCTTGTTGTTTGTTAAGAATGCAGAAAGAGACACAAGTTCTTATGAGGTTATATTCTCTTAAGATTTCCAGAATTGCCTTTTAAAAATTATTTGGGAAATTTGACTAAATTAGACATAAGGCTAACTCTAAAGTTTTGTGACAATATCTGTTCATGTCATTCTTCCATGAAGCAGGGCACTAGTTTGGGCTGATCAAATGTCCGAAGCCTGTTATCTAGATTTCTTCTTTTTCATGCTGCAAAAAAAAAAAATGTTGGATTTACACCAAGCTGAATTAAAGCATCCTAGTCCTAGTGGAGAACCATTTAAATAAGAGCCAGCTGTGTGCAACAGCTGCCAAAAAGCCAATACAGTTCTAGGCTGCATAAACAGGGATATAATCAAGGTCACATGGATGTGTTAATACCACTTTATAATGCCTTGGTAAGGCCACACTTGGGATACTGCATCCAGTTTTGGTTGCCACGATGTAAAAAAGATGAGAAGACTCTAGAAAGAGTGCAGAGAAGAGAATGGCTTGTTTAATACAGTGTTATAACAAGTGAAGAATACTTTTGTGATGTTTTCATTCCTCTACCTGCATGTTCTGATTATACAATTGCAAGTTATGTTATCCATTATCAATTCATTAAATTTATAGTAGTGAGAATTAACTATATCAGCTAGCTCCATAATTAAATTCAAAAGCTTGGGAATAAGAGCAGATTTTCAGATCAGAGGATATTAGAACAAGTACATTGTCAAAAGAGTAGTACTCACATACAAAAATAAGCAAGGTTTGATTCATATTGATTTATGTTTATATAGATTTATGTTGAAATTCAATATATTGATTTGTATATTCCAACACCAGGCAGAGCTCAGTTGCAGCATTGCAGCCACCATCTTAACTGTTGTGACCATAACATGAGGATACCCAGGGGTGAAATCTACTTACCTTCCCTACCGGTTTGGAAGTGTGCATTCTACGTATGTGCGTCACATGCGGTTTTGGACCCTCTGTGCATGCGCAAAGCCTTCTGCGCATGCGCAGAGGGTCAAAAACAGGTTACTTTCTGGTTAAAACCAGAAAGTAATGACAGCCAGATGGGCGGGCGGAGCCTTATGCTGCCGCCACTACTGGTTCTCCAAACCATGCACCGTCGCCTCTACCAGTTTGTCCAAACCAGTGTGAACCGATAGCATTTCACCCCTGAGGATATCTCTACACCTGCAGTTGCCCCTTATTAACCCCAGTGTACCTTCAAAGATTTTATTTATTTATTTATTATTTATTTATTTTATTAAATTTATATACAGCCCTTCTCCCGAAGGACTCAGGGTGGTGAACAGCCAACGAATAAAACACCACAATGCAAAACTTAAAAACAATTAAAAATAAATTAAACTAAATTTGGCCCATAGCTAAAAACCCCAATTTAAAACAATCAAATTTAAAATTTCCAAGATACAAATTCAGGTTAAAAAATTAAAAAATTTTAAAAATTAAAAAGTTAGGCCAGCCCAGCTTGATGAAATAACAGTGTCTTCAGGGCTCGACGAAAGGTGCATAGGTCAGGGATCTGTCGTAAGATTTTAAAGCTAGAAATGTTGTCTGGGGAATTCTGGGAGTTGACGTCCACTCATCTTAATGTTATCAAGATTGAGAAACACTGTTTTAAAAACCGCAATGTTTAAAGCAACTCACCACAAGGGATATTCTTGGAAAGAAACATTATTTGTCAGGTCTGGGATTTCATTTTGCAATGGAACAGTTTCTGTTTTCTTTTTAAAATGTTATTATTAATTTAAAACTGGTAAGACAAGAAGTCTTGTGTCTTCAAAACAGGTCCACTGGCATCTCTAAGTGTTATACTTCAGGAATCCATGAGGGTTTGTCTGGCACTAATTGTGAACGTCTTCTTGGCAAGGTCTTCATTGCAGGTTCCATAGTGGCAAACTATAATAATATGTTTCATTCTGGTAATGAAATTCTGATTCCCCCCTTCCCCCATTTTGCTGGTTTTTTGAAATATATTCTTTTCGTTCCAATTTTATCATATACTGGTGTTTTTTTTAAAAAAGAAGTATTTTGTCTGCCTAAATTACTATTTACAATGCAAATCCAATGTGCCTACTTATAGTCTAAATTTTGTTTATATTTATGCCAGTAGGGGGTAGAGACAACTTGGAAGTTTTCTGTGAAATAAATTGATAAGATCCCTAATGTTGAAAGAAATCAAGTGATCAATTTCTTTCTTTCTTCTTTTAAAAATGTTCTTGTAGACCTTGGTAGATGGGGTCTAGGTATCACTTCGGTAGGAAGGCAGTGGTGAAATCCAAATTTTTTTACTATCAGTTCTGTGGGCGTGGCTTGGTGGGCGTGGCAGGGGAAGGATATTGCAAAATATCCATTCCCACCCCACTCCAGGGGAAGGATACTGTAAAATTTCCATTCCCTCTCCAATCCAGGGGAGGGTTACTGCAAAATCCCCATTCCCTCCCCACTCTGGGGCCAGCCAGAGGTGGTATTTGCTGGTTCTCCGAACTACTCAAAATTTCTGCTACCGGTTCACCAGAACCTGTCAGAACCTGCTGGATTTCACCCCTGTAGGAAGGTAACAGCGTTCTGTGTATCTCGGCTGATAGCAGGGGTGTCAAACTCAGTACTCAGGGACCGGATGCGGCCCACGGGGTGCTTAGATCTGGCCTGCAGGGCTGCCCTGGAAGCCGTGAAGGACCATCTCGTGGTGCCTCTGCCAGCGAAAACAGAGGACTTGGGAGGACCACACACTCCATTTTTGCTGGTAGAGGGTTGCAAGAGGCTATCACAGATGAAAATGGAGCCTCAACGAGTGATGTCAAGCTGGTCATGCCTCCTGGCCATGCCTCCCCCAAGGTCAAACACAACCCTGTTGTGGCCCTCAATGAAAGCGAGTTTGACACATCTGGCTTATAGTTATGCCAGTCACATCACCATGGAAGGATATTTGGACAACGCTGGCTCCCTCAGCTAGGAATTGGGAATGAGCACCGCCCACTAGAATTGGACAGGGGAATCCTTCACCTTTGACTATTAACCTTAATAATATATTTCTGAATAATCCCTGATGCACTTCCCTATAGTAAAATGAGAGCGTTTAAATAAAAATGCTAATGTGTGAATATGAGCAGTTACTTTTTACTGGAATTTAAAATCTTCTGCTCATTTTTAATACTTGGTAGTTTATTTCATGCTACATTCCCAGAAAGTTAATATGAGGTAAAATTCACATTTTATATACATACAAAGATGAAAACAAAATTTCTGAAGTTGTAGCAAAATGGCTGATATTTATTATTGTTATCTGTACTGAGATCATCAATTATCTTCATAATAAAAATTCTGGGCCAAAGTCAAAAAGTGGCTAGAGGAGATAACACAGAAATCAAAAAAGGGAGAACCAGAGCAATTCTTACTAGGGATTCCCATAGAAAATTACACAAAGGAAATACAATATTTAACATCATACATACTAACAGCAGCCCGCATAGTCTATGCACAAAATTGGAAGAAGGAAAACTCACCAACAGAAGAAGATTTAATTAAAAAAAATTTAGAGTGCGCAGCGATGGACAAACTAACAAAAGAACTCAAGGAGAAAGAGGGTACAGAATATTATAAAGTGTGGTGTAGATGGTATGAATGGTTGGAGAATAGGAAAAAATGAGAAAGAGGAATAAAGGAGAGAGGAAAAAAATGTTAAAGATCCAGGTAAAATGTAGACGAAATAAGGGAAGATAGATAACAATGTGGAGTAAGATAAAGTTAAAATATGTGTAAATAGTAAGAAAGGACCACTTCGAAAGAGCTGTTAAAAAAAAAGTGTATGTATATAAATGTTGTATGTTTGTGTCTTGTTTTAATGTGTTTACAATAAAAAACTTTTTTTAAAAAAAATTATCTTCATAATAAAATTGGAATAGGGTTCCTTAGAACTTTTAAATCACGGGTGTCAAACTCGATTGTGTCACGTGATGTATTGTGACCCATGGCAACTGTTCAGAAAAGTAAAAATTTATTCTCAATTGTACTTTTAAAACCAGAGTCTTATCAAGAAATAAATTTTTGAATGTTAGGAAACAGCACTTCTGCAATTAAAGTTGAGTTCGAAGAGAAATTACATCTCTTCCGCAGCATCCTCCAAAATACATTTTTTTCTGTAGATAAAAACATAAGTAGTAAAGAAGACAGTAAAAGGATATAAAAGGAAAAGTTTAAAGATTTTTATTGCACCTTCATTTTGATTGAGGCTATTCAGTCTTAATGGAAAGAATGGTTTCAAGTTAATGTCGACCATGTGCAAAAATAGTAAACTCCAAATATGAATTTTTCTAACAGCTGTGTTTGGTACAAGCCTCAGATATATTCGTGAGAATGGTTGCATGCCCTGGAATTCATCCTGTCCTTCTCATTTAAATTAAAAAATATTATTAGTTTAACTACTGTATTTATAAGCCTCAAAGTCTGGAGCCAAGGTCGTACAGGCCAAAAAAATAATGTAAATCTTTAATCTTGATAAAATTGTAATTACCCATTTTTTAATGTGGGCTGTTCCTGGAATGCAGCATACTGAAACCATTTGCAGATCCAAAGTTGTGTGTATTGGGTTGGTCCTAGGAGATGAATAATAGGAATTGGGATCTTTCACAAATGCTTCAGAATCTTGGCTGGATCACTGCAATCGTAGATCTTTTGGATTCCTAGGAACAAAGTATTTATTATAAAGAATAATAAGGTGTCAGATTGATAATTGGTGAAATCTTCCATAAGGATCAGTTGAAATGGAGACGTTAGAAAGGCCACACAGTTCAGAAGAAAAGATGGTAATTAAAGATGCCTTTTAAAAAAAATCAGTTCATGAACCCCTCATTTCCCACCTAAGTATTTCATAGTGTTTTAACAATTCTCCCCAAATTTGATGGGAATTATTTTTTAAAAAAAAACAAAAATCCTATGAAATGAAATGAGAATAGTGTGAAAAACTGCAGAAGAAGTGTTCACCCGTCTCCCATGTTTTAATTCCTTACATCATCCTTTCTCACGGTTTTACTCTTTGAATTGGATTCAGAAATGGCAGAAGGGGAAGGAAGGCCCAAAGCCTTCATCTTTTCACTCTCGGATGTGAATTCTTGGATTTCCTGTCAGTTTAAAAATCGCAAGTAAGAAATTAAGAGCTTCCTTGTAATATTCCAAAATGAGTGTCAGTTTACAAGGCGTGCCAGGTTCTGTCCGGTTAACTAGTTATTCCTGATGCGCATTCCGGATGAGAAGCTATTTCAACGGCGCATAAAAAAACTCTTTTCTAATTGAAAGAAATATATACTTGTGAAAATAATCCAGGAATTCTAGAGATGGTTCCTATATAGTTCCTATATAATATACTTCTGGAAATGCACGGACAATCCTCGAAACAAACAGATGGGTTTTCTCAGAAAAATGCTTCAGAAATGAATTGCTCCATATTGAACAGCTCTGAAGTTTTAGTTTTTTTCTTTAAGCACAGTTGTGTCAGTTGGTTTGTGCAAACAAAGTTACTGATATGTATAGGAAATTCAAAATACTTCAACCTGGCCAGTGTCAATACGTTGTTGTACTGTTTAGTTTGTCCCAGACATTCACGCTTTAATATTCCAAGAGCAAAACTCTCCAAGCAGAGGGAGAATTTTAAAATAATGGAATGGAAATAATATGGCTGTTGAAATGGAAAGATCACACAATTCATTCCGTAAGAACAAACAAACGAAAGTAGTTGGCAAAGTTAAGGAATTTAATCTGCTTAATAGGTAGCCGTACACCGTTGTTGATTCTGTATCATAAATCCCTGTATTCAAGTAAAAGTAAGCGCTTGTCAATCTCAACCCCGCTACATCAAGCCAGCATTTCACTTAATAGAGTTGCTAAGGAGGCAGAGTCCAGATTCCACTGTTGCTAAGAAAAACCTACACCAGGGCGGGAGTTTGCTTTGGTAACATCACAGCTGAATTGAAACAGAGGTGTTTGGCCTTAAAACCTTTCCAAAAGGCCACAGCAACCTTGAAAACCTTGGGCAGATCGAAACAACCAATTTTAAATTCGTTCTTGTTCTAAATACTTTGCAGACACTCCTGTTGCTCAAGCCGCGTGCCTGACAGACTAGATGGACTCCTTATCTGGTAAAGATAATTTGGTTGTTTGCAGCATTTCTCAACCTTTCTATCCTAGAGAGACCCTTGAAATAATTTTGAGGTTTCGGGGAATCCCTGAGTAAAAATTATTACATCTTCTACAGCTAGCACTGCACACGGCATGGAAAATAATGTCAATTAGTTTATTTTTCAGTCACAATCTCTTGCAGAAATCCAGGTGACTGCTGGTGTAACCCTAGGTTCTGCAAAACCCTGGTTGAGAAAGGCTGGATTAGAAAGAGGTTTGTTCATTATATTAGTTTGAACTGTTCCTCTCCTCTCCCTCTCTCCTCTCTTTCTCTCCTCACTTCCCCTCTCCCTCTCTCCTCTCTTCCTCCCCTCCCCCTCCTCTCCTCTCTTTTCTTTCCCTCTCCTCACTTCCTTCCTTCTCCTCTCTTCCTCTCCTCTCTCCCTCTTCTCTCTCCCTCTCCTCTCCTCTTCTCCCCTCTCTCTGTCTCTCCCCTCCCCTCCCTTCGTTCCAAACTAAATTCTTGGAAAAAATCATGTTCACTGAGAGCGAAGAGAACATTCTTAAGGATCTTTATATGGTTTATGAGGGCTTCCTATTTTTCTCCCAATGTCTATAGTGTTATCCCAAAAAATATTTCCTAGCCTGATCCTCATCTCCAGGTAGTACATTGTGCTAGAAATGTCTGAAATAGAATATATTTGGTATACACAGCATAAGCATTTTATTCCTGCTTATTTTCTACTACATGCAATACATATACACAGTTATTTCAGAACTGGGCAGTGCATAAATCAAACAAATTAAATATATTCCATTAAAATGTTCAGGTTTGCTTTTTCAGTCTGCTATTCTAGGCACTGTGCCATACTTTTCTTTTTTTATGTACTAGGGTTTCTAGATGAAAAAACTTGGTGTTTAATTTCACATCTATCAGGATGCTTAGAGAAGTCATAATTCTGCTGCCGAAAGGAGAAAATTTCACATGAGTGTGTGCAGCTTGATGAGGTATGCGTGACTTTTAATGTATACAAAACAGTCGTGAATGGGAGAAAATTATGTCGTCTGTGAGGTTCATGTCATTTATTTATTTATTCGTTTGTTCATTTGTTTGCTGACTGCTCAGTGCATAAGATCACCCTGGGCGATTTATGTAACACAACTTTGGAACATGAGATCAACAGAGGAACAATAACTATAGCCACAATTGAAGGAGTGAAGGCACCTGACCAAGGAAAGAGCACATTTTTAGAGCCTTGCAGAAGGACAGAAGGGTTGGGGGAACACTAGAAAGGTAGTTAATAGTTTTGCTTTACAAATATTCAGTCTAAGCCAAAAGAATAAATAAATAAGCAATTAGAGTTTCCAGGGAACTCTGCCAAAATTAAGCAGTAGCTGCTATTTCTATATATATATATTTAAAAATCTAAAGGCTGCGTTTGCTTCTAGCACTGTAAGCAATATTTCAGTTGTCTTTCATGAAAAGCTTTGGATCAAGGTTTTTAATGAACAGCACAGAAAATTTATATGATGCCTGAAGAGATTTAAGTAGCACATTGTATTTGTTTGTTTGTTTCTTTTTAAATAGAAGTTCGATCATCACTGGCAGATCCAGCAAATTATTTTAAAACCCCTTAACTTGTTTTTAAGAACATGTCTGTCGGATTTGTTTTTGGAATAGGGTCAAGTAACACCTTCTTTAAGACAAGCAAGTGAAATAAAATCCACAATTGACTGAGCTTACCTCAAAGGTGTTTTAAGAGTAGAACGTAATATTTATTGAGTGCTTTGCAAAAAACGTGTACTGGAAATGTGGGTTTCTACATAAAAGATGGTTTTTCTTCCATTCTTTTCTTAGCTTTTCTACCATGTATATAAAAATAGCGGGTACAATGTTTATAGAGAAGAAAGCTTTGAGTTCATGTTCCTTAAGTTTTTAAGAGCAAATTCAAGGTTGCCTTGCAACATCCTTTGTAAATAAATGCACTCACATACGGCACCCTGCAATTACTTTTCTGAATGTCCATTCAAGTTAAGAATTTTCATCTTCGCAGTTGCTATAGCAATCTGTTCTCCTCTTTCTACTACATTAAAAATCCATTCAGTTGCCAATATTGAGTGTGGAACAGGGGGAAAAAATTCTTTAAAATAGCTTTAGCGTCTTATATGCACCAGAAAACAGAGCTGGCTTTTATGTTAGGAGAAGTGGGTGGCTGCAGTAACAGCAAACTTTTACTGCAAAAAAAAAAAAGGTTGTTTAAAAATACTACAGACAAAAAAAATGTTTAATAAACCAACTCAGAGGAAAGTGTTGCAAATATGTTTCATATAACTTTACAAAATTAGGAATTAATGGGCCGAGTAACATTTTAGGAATGAAAGAGGCACGTCCTATCTTATGTAACTTTATTCAGGGGCCTGAAGGTACTTTAGCTAGCTTTTGCTTAACTTTGAGAAGGATGGAAATGCATTTATTTAGAGATACAATGGATAATTTTTTCTCCTATTGTAAACTCTGCATTTAACACTGATTTCTCAAATTTTGATTGAACTATTCGGAAGTCTTAAGATAATTTCGTCTTGCTCTGGGAGCCTGCTTTTCATATATCAGGTTGTAGCAATAATATATATTTAACTGATAACTTTCTCTGTTTATCTTGGTTAAGTATTATTTTGTTGAAAGGCTCGTAGTGCGTGTGTGTGGAATTACAGTATTCCCCAAATAATTTTTCTTTAAAATGGACAGACCTTCTTCAATTAACTGGCATTTGCTACCGGAAAGTTTCAGTCTGTTAAAGTTGTCATTATTGAATATCCTTATTATGTTATTAGCAGGAGTGGGCTGCTGGGGGTTCACAGGGTTTCGGGAGAACCTCTAGCTAAGATTCTGTGCAGTTCAGAGAACAGCCAAATCCCACTCCTGGCTGGCCCCGCCCACCCTTCCCTGCCCCTCCTAGGAGTCCCCACGCGGCCCATTTTGGATGCAGGTAAGTGCAGATCCCGTGTGGAGGCTTGGGGAGAATGAAAAACAGGCCTACCGGAAGTTTGGGAAGGGCCTCTGAAGTCTGGGGAGGCTGTTTTTGCCCTTCTGGAGGCTTTCCTCGAGCCTCCAGAGCCCGGGGAGGGCAAAAATGCCACCCACCCTGGTGCAGGAGGCTGACTAGGCCAGGCCCACCATGGCCACGCCCACCCAGCAACTGGGCAGAGAATCCCTTGCTAAAATTTTTGAAGCCCACCCCTGGTTATTAGGCTGTTGAATAAGTGATATTGCCAGTTTTGGATGAGTGGGGATTAATGCTGTTCTTTTTCACTTCGGATTGTCATTATTATTTTATAAAATAGTTTTGGTGTCCATTCTGGTTTTTTTCTTGAATATTGCTTTATATAAACTCTCATCTGAGGCTGTTGTGAGCATACAAATGGAAGAGTGACTTAATCATCTACAGCATTTTCCTCCGAAGTGCAGAACAGTATTGTAGCGGCTTGCCAGGAGTGGGGGGCACTGCATGGAGTCTGCAGCCGTACAACAGGTTTGAGTTTAGCGTTGGACTCTTACAGTCCTTTTTTTATTAAAAAGCTTAACATCATAAATGTAGTAATAAGAAACTAATTTATCTCGACAAAAGTGCTACTATAAACTATTCTGCAGTTATAAAATAACCTTTTAAAATTATTGTTTCTGCTGGTATCCATAAATTCACGCAAAGCACTTAAAGGTCAGGCATTGCCGGAAAAAATGTCTTTTTCGATTGTTAATTAAAGGTTCATAAGAACAAGCACTGGGTTTACTCTCTCTTAACAAAAGGAAAAGAGCAGGGAAAAAAGATGTCTTATTCCCAGAAATAGAAGGCAAAGTCAGAACAGGAAATCAGGAAAAAAATGCCAATGCATTTGGATGGAGAAATAACCTTCATCGTTCAAATCCGGCTGGGTGAAAGCTCAGACAGGTGCTTGCAGAAATGCAAGTAATCCTCAACTTATGACCGGCCACTTAGCAACAGCTCAGAGGTACTTAGTTTACACCCCCAAAAGATACTTCAGACCAGTGGTGGGTTGCTCCCGGTTCTGTCCGGTTCTTGAGAACTGGTAGTAAAAGTGGCAGGAGGCTCCACCCACCCGCCCTGAGGTCTTATTTGATGATTTGCTTGCTTGCAAGCAAAGCAAGCGTGCATGCGCGCTCCCGTTGTGAACCGGTAGTAAAGGTAAATAGAACCCACCCCTGCTTCAGACCTGGATTTGAAGGTCTGCTCTACATACACACACACACACACACACACACACACACACACACACAGAGTGATCATGTGCTTGCATCTTGCGTGCTCAGCAATTGGCCAGCATTTATGACCTTTTTCAGTGTCTTCTGATCACATGAACATGATTTATGACATTTCTTTTTTTGTCGGAGACGGGTGTTTTAGTTCCTGTGTCTGGCAAAAAACGCTCATGTGCCGATGATGGGTTCGCTTAAGAGCCACGGCGATTGCTGCACCACCATGGCATTTACGACTGCCACATTCACAATGACCACGAAATAGGTTGTAAATCGGTCACGGTCATGTGATGATCTGCTTAATGACCAGCATGACTTATGACCTTTATTCCAAGCTCAATTATTATTGTAAGTCAAGGACTACCTGCATAGTGAATGAGCTTTACTCCCAGTTTATTTATGAGCCTGTTCTCATAAAAATACAAAAAAAAAGAACAGATACTAGGCCAGTGATGGCGAACCTATGGCACGCCTGCCATAGGTGGCACGCGGAGCCATATCTGTGGGCACGCAAGCATTGCCCTAGCTCAGCTCTAGCGCACATGCACGTGCCAGCCAGCCAATTTTCTGGCCTTCCAGGCCCACCGAAAATTGGGAAACAGGCCGTTTCCAGCCTCTGGAGGGCCTCTGGGGGGCTAAGGAAGGCCGTTTTCGCCCTCCCCA
Source organism: Stegonotus admiraltiensis (assembly GCA_032468215.1). NCBI lineage: Eukaryota > Metazoa > Chordata > Lepidosauria > Squamata > Colubridae > Stegonotus > Stegonotus admiraltiensis. The sequence goes on along the minus strand of JANHZT010009408.1, from coordinate 124,839 downwards.
GGCTCCAAGAAAGCCTCTGGAGCCTGGGGAGGGCAAAAAACAGGCCTATTGGGCCCACCGTGCCATCGCATGCCAAAAGTGGGAGGAGTGCAGGGGGTGGGGTGCACTGAATTATGGGTGTGGGCATGCGTGCACACGACCCCCCCACAATTAGCCATCACTGTACTAGATCAGTGGTAGGCAAACTTGGCTCTTTCACACCCTGTGGACTTCAACTCCCAGAATTCCTAAGACAGCCAA
>JANHZT010009407.1:263133-274012 GCA_032468215.1 Stegonotus admiraltiensis | reverse complement strand
GAATGGAGATTTTACAGTATCCTTCCCCTGCCACGCCCACCAAGCCATGCTACACCCACCAAGCCACACCCACAGAATCGGTAGTAAAACAAGGTAAGGAGAACCCACCCCTAGACAATGCTATTGTGTAAGCAGGCTATAAACAATTGACTGCTCTTATTTGCAATTGCTAATTATCTTTTTTAAAAAAAATAGGTGGTGATTTGATACTTTCCTTTGCAGGGGTGGGTGGAAATAGGCAGAAACTTTCAACCCGCCGATCTCTCCTTTGCACAAATCCAGAGAGAGTGCAGGGCGAGAGGAGGGGATAGAGTTATTGATCCAATAGATTCTAATAGCCCTTCAAGCTGTTCCCATCCATCATTTGAATGCATATTCAATGAGCTTTAATCGGCAAATTTGTCACATTTGGAAGCCATTATGCTTTAATGGATTTATCGTGTTTGTTTAGCGGTTGTTGTTTTTTTTAAAAAAATATGATGCATAGACTCTCGCCTTGCTGGCTGCATGTTCAGTCATTTGAATGGAGGCTCAAAATTGGAGCATAAGGCAAAATTACGGCGGGTGTGTAAACAGCGTGGTCTCTGGTGCATTCCCAGCGTTGTTTTTGAAACAAGCAAGAGCACCATTCTGGAGAGAGGCAGTGGCTGTATAAATAATGACAACATTCGGGCAGGGATTGGATCTAATGTATATGAAACAGATGATGAAACAGAGTAACGGAGTTGGAAGGGATTGTTTCCATCCATTATTTCCTCCTCATTTCCAGGTTGAATCTCTCCTTGGTCAGTTTCCATCCATTATTCCTTGTCTGGCCTTGGAGAATAGCTTGACCCCCTCCTCTCTGTGGCAGCCCCTCAAATATTGGAAGATGCTATCATGTCTCCCCTGGTCCTTCTCTTCTCTTCACTAGACTGGCCATGCCCAGTTCCTGCAACCATTCATCATATGTTTTAGTCTCCAGTCCCGTAATCATCCTGGTTGGCTCTCCTTTGCACTTTTTCTAGAGTCTCAACATCTTTTTTATAGTGTGGTGACCAAAGTGAGCTGGCTTAAATGTAAATTTCCCAAACTGGAAAACTGATAAACTGTATTGAGACACCAGGCAACTGTTTATGATATTTCAAGAATGTTATGGTGACACTGTATTTGAGAATTGGTCTAGCAAATGTTTTGTATGCTCTGGTTAGTAGTGTAATATTACCGGAGAAGAAGCAATGCAAGATTAGGTCTACAACCCTTAATGCCTTTTTGGCAATGTTGTTACAGTGGGCTTTGGCACTTAGATCATTAGAGATGAGTACTCTAAGGTCCTTGACAGAGTGAGGGTCATCTGCGAGGTCTTGTCTGCTCAGATTGTATTTTGTGTTCTGATTCTTTTTGGCAATATGTAAAACAGAGCATTTGTTGTTGTTATTATTATTATTTGTTATTATTATTATTATTCGTTATGATCACCTCCAGAGAGAGCTGCCTGGTTTTAGTTACTGAGTCTGAATGGTTTCTTTCCTTTCTTTGCAGGCCAAGCTATTTGCTGCCATTTTCTCAAGCACCACTGTTCAGAGACATTGATTTTTCTTCCCGTTTTCTGTTGGTTCAGCTTTCGCAGTGGAAGTGAAGATACGGGGCATTAAATCGGAGGCTTTCTCTCTGTTGAGCAAACAGTTGGCTATTGAAAGAGATTGCCTAGTTCATAAAACACTTAGGGGATGGTTGTCAACAATGACCCTCAACAACTAGGTCAGTTGGTACTACAACTTAGCATTTTTCAGGCAAACAATTAGGAGCGTGACACCCAACAATCTCCGAATGCTTTCTGTTTCACTTCTGACCTTGCGCTCTAATCAGAGCCAAGTGATGGGATTAAACACCATTTCTATTTATCCACACAACTCACAACATAGAAGACTATCACACTGCAGGAATTTGTTGTGGACCGTCAGCGGCCTGTGCAGATTGTAGCTGATTCCGACAAGGAGGAGACTGGTGGGATGCTGCACCAGCAGCCTGTGCAGCTGGCGCTCAAGTCGGACAGTGAGGAGGCTGGAGAAGAGGTGGTGCCAGAGGCAGGGATTCAGCCAGGGCCTTCAGAACCTCCAGAAGCTCCTTTAAGTGAAGAGGATGAAGAGGAGGAGCCTCTTCTCAATGCACGGGCACGCAGAGCTGCCAAAAGGCAGGAGTGGCTCCTCAGGAGGAGGTCTCCTCAAGAGTAAGGCTTGCCAGAACTCAGCAGTACTTTTTCGTGCGGCTGTTGATAAAAATAGGATCGCCTTCATGATCGCCAACATCCGATGGTGGATATGGCACAAGACTTGATTATTTTCCCCACAACAACCCTGTGAGGTAAGTTAGGTGGAGAGTGACTAGATGAAAATCAACCTGGGAGATTCCATAGTTGGGTGTGAACCTGGGTCTACCCACTTCTAGTCCAACATTAAACCATCAAACAGAACCATTTGACCATAGTGGAAGTCCTTAAGAACATCTTCAAATCTCGAGCCAGCTTTCTTGGTACCAACAGAAGACACTTGCATTGCAAAACCCGATGACCCAGCAAGCTTTTATGAAGATGCCATCTATGTTGTTGAATGATCAAGAATCTGAGAATTAAGTCCTAAGGAGAGATTGAGGGAATAGGATACGTTCCGCCTTGAAAAGAGATAATGATTACACTCTTAAGAGTACCTGAAGAATGGTCACACAGAAGAAGGCCATGAACCTCCAGGAGATCAATGGAAGAAGATTAAAGAATGAAAGCAGTTGAACAATGGAATCAGTGCCCTGCAGATCTGATGAGATCCTCTTTACTGTGTATTTCAAGCAGAGTCTGGTCCACCTATCAGGGATATTTCATTTGGATTCTTGAATTAAGCAAGAGGCTGGACTGGATGACCAACAGCCCCATTGGTCCCTCCCCATTGACCGGATGACAAAACAGCCCATGGGTCCCTCCCATCGACTTCTATGAATATGACCTCCTTTATTAATTAGCTGAAGACCAAGAACCAGCCTTCATGCATTGAGACAACACAGATTTTCTAGAGAAGTTGCAAGCCAAAATGCAGACCTAGCTCAGAATCTTTTACGGCCTGTTAGAATTAGCCAGAACTTCTACACATATTTATTTATGGCGGGAGGTGAATTTCTTCATGAAATGCCACCCAAGAGGAGCATTCTCACAAAATTTCTTTACACATCTAAATAAGGATATTACCAACAGGTTGATCTCAACTCAACTCTGGATGATTTCATAGCCCCATCCACACAGTATAGAAGTAGATTACTTCAAACTTCTGGCCCTTCTTAACTTCTGAGTCCAATAAAGATCAACCTATTGAGCAATCTGCAAAGACAACCTTAGCTGTCAACTTAAGATCTGCCCCCTTTGAGAGCTACTTACTTTTAGAATAGTGTCATTCTTGGTCATCTTCCAGATTCCCTCTCTCTCTTTAAATCACCCAGACAGCTCCTCCTCCAGCTGATGACATCATAATAATGTCAACAGTTGGCAAACTACAGAAGACTGTCTCTTTTTCAGATAGTTATGGTCTGTCTTCCCAGAACATGGAGATTCCACTCCTCAAAACATGGGGACCAAGCCAGTGATGAAATTCAAAAAAAATTATTGCTGGTTCTGTGGACGTGGCTTGGTGGGCAGGGCAGGGAAAGGATACTGCAAAATCTCCATTCCCACCCCACTCCAGGGGAAGGATATTGCAAAATCTCCATTCCCACCCCATTCTGGGGCCAGCCAGAGCTGGTATTTGCCGGTTCTCTGAACTACAGGAATTCTGGGAGTTGAAGTCCACAGGTGTGGGGGTTGTTTTCTCAGTGGCTGGCAAACCACGCTGGGGAAACAAAAGCCAACGTGATAATCCTGTCAGGAAGTCTGGCAAGGACTTTATCTCAAACACGTAGGCATAGGGCATTGTTTGCAGCAAGGAAAGCATGAACAAGACATAAGCTGTCCATGTGGATGTCACGAGCCTTGCTTAGTCAATCAGTACAAGTAAACGTTGATTAATGTTCTACCATGGTAATTGTAAAATTATAATAAAAGGGAGCCCTTAGGATTGGGTCTGTGTGCCTTCCCACCAAGGTGCTTTCCCACCAAGGGGCCTTCCCACCAAGGGGCCTTCCCACCAAGGGGCCTTCCCATGAACCATCTTCCTGCCTACACGTCTTTCTTCATCGGAACAACACACAGGTTGTAAAAGAGCCACATTTGACTACCCCTGCTCTAGTGGAAACCTATCCTGGGTTTCCTCAAACTTTTGCACTACTGGAGAATGGCCTGATCACGTGAAGACTTGATTCAATCCAACTAGGTCCTAATGCGGAGATCTAGAGCCGTACATCCGAATTGAAGAACTAGGGGCCTCAGATGCATTAAACCACATTTGCTGCATGTGAAATCCAATCACATTTCGGTCCTGCCTTCATCACGTTTAGATTTGGAAGGCCAACCCCCTCTACACGCTTCAGAGATGAAGAATGGTCCTTCAGATTTCTCTAACCTGCATGACGTAATGCAGCCACGCTTTCAATAAACGTTAACTCTCGAGCCATGTTTCCGTAGTTCAGCTTTGTTGCTTTCACCTCACCGAGTCTTTATTTTTTTATTATTATCATCATCATCATCATCATCATCATCATCATCATTATTATTATTATTATTTTGGAATCCCCTAAATTGATCTGGGACTGATTTGAATTTCATGCTACGGAACGTATTCTTTCTGTCTGGAAGCACAGCCGTTTTCACTTAAAAACTAACCTAACCGAGATATAATCTTCTTTTGTTCTTTCCTTTCTTCCTTTCTTCTTCCTTCTTCCTTTTTCCCCTCTCTTTTTTTTTCTTCTTCTTTTCAAAGTAACGGAGGAAAGCAGATTATTTCAATTAAGAATCTGTCTGTGACAATTGTAAGCAATGTTTCTTCAAAGTTCGGAGCTGTAATTGTGGTTTTGTATTTCTTACCCGGCACGGTGTCAGAATTTCATTTTCAAGGCATTATTGCCGAGGTAGCTTTTTAACATTTTGAGCTAGTATTAAAAACCAAGGTAATAAGGAGCATCCGTTCCTCTTTAATATTAGATCAAAGGCCCCTCTAGACACAATTAAGATATCCAGAACATTAAAAGAACAGATTAAAAAATTCCAGATGATTCTCTAATATTTGATTTGGATAGACCAAGCATGGGTATACATTTTTGTTGAGGGGAAAAAAAGGGCATAGGTTAAATGTGAGTGTGATTTAATCATGCCAAGTGTGGTTAGATATGAAAGAAAGTGAAGCCATGCATTATTTTTCTCTCTGTAGGAATTTGTTCCCCTCCTCCTTTAACTCCTTTCTCTCTTCCACACCCTGTCCAGGAAGTAAGTTTGAAATCGGACGAATGGGAAGGGTTTGATCAAAGTTTATATTAACTGAGATTGTGCAATGCTTCAGGTTCAAAGGCTAAAAAAATGTGGATCACACGTGGAGCATACTTTAGTAACCTTCTCAAATCAAATATATGCTTTCCTTGGATTGTGTCACAATTATGAAAAGCAGGAACTTAACCTTGGGAAAAGATCCCCTAACATCTCACATCCCATAATAGAGTTCCTGGGACTTTATACAGATCGAAGTGCAAAAACATTCATAATTTTTCAGCTAACCATCTTGACTAATTCTCCAGCCAGGTGGCCTTCAGATACCTCAATTCCTTTTAGTATCTAGCCATGGGGTCAGTTGGGGAATTCCAGGTATACCAGACAGGAAGTATGACCAGATGAGCTAATTTTACTTTATTGTTACGCTTACATGAACAGAATTTTTGCAGGTCTAAAAATACAGTTCATCTGCCGTCACTTTTAACAGCCTGATATGTTAGGACAGAGCCTTCTTAAATTTCTTTCTTTGCCTGTTAAGTGTTTGTGGGCTCCTTCTACCTTTATTGGAAAGGGACATGGTGGCTCAGTGGCTAAGATGCTGAGCTTGTCGATTGAAAGTTCGGCAGTTCAGCGGTTCGAATCCCTAGCGCCGTGTAACGGGGTGAGCTCCTATTCCTTGTCCCAGCTTCTGCCAACCTAGCAGTTCAAAAGCATGTAAAAAAAATGCAAGTAGAAAAATAGGGACCACCTTTGGTGGGAAGGGAACAGCGTTCCGTGCGCCTTTGGCGTTGAATCATGCCGGCCACATGACCATGGAGATGTCTTCGGACAGCGCTGGCTCTTTGGCTTTGAAACAGAGATGAGCACCGCCTCCCTAGAGTTAGGAACGACTAGTACGTATGTGCGAGGGGAACCTTTACCTTTACCTCTACCTTTATCTGATTATTCCCTAGGCAGTATCACTTCCCCTGATCCTTCAAGGGGATTCCCACATACAAATATATCTTCAAATAGGGAGCCTCTTGATCTGCTAACGGTATGATTTGTTTTGGGGTGATATATCATAAAGTTGGACCGTATATGTGTTCTCTCAGCTGGGTCTCTTTTTCTCGCCCCCATTTAACACACCGCTCAGGCCAGAGATATAAATTATTCAGGACTTGGTTGTTAACATATAACCGAATTAACCCCCCCTCCTCTTGTCACAGAATCTTTTAAAGTAATTTATAAACATCCCGAGAGCAGACCATTTATTAGGTGAGGCTAGCAAATATTTTATTTTGATGGGAAAGTTTAAAAGCAAGTGAGCCACTAAATAATGAAAACAAATTAAGAGGCTCATTTGGAAATTAGTTTGAGGAACGGCTTCATCTGCCAAGGCACAATGATCTTAATTATTTGTCTTCAATAAATATTGCCTAAGCTGCTTATTAATATTATACTTGCATTGGTGAACTTATTCTGGGCAATGGGTGTATGTTTATGAAGTGGAAATATATCTTTTGGGATCTCTCCGTCTCTGAAGAGACAACCTCTGGAGATACATCGCTACTGTCCTCGGCAGCCATTTTAACAGATATAACAGAATAACAGAGTTGGAAGGGGCCTTGGAGGCCTTCTAGTCCAACCCTCAAAGCCTATGCCATTTCAAACAAATGATTGTCCAATCTCTTCTTAAAAGCCTCCAGCGATTAGCAGCCATCGCTTCTGAAGACAAGTTGTTCCCTTGATTAATTGTTCTGTCAGGATAGTTCTTCTTAGGTTGCTTCTCTCCTTGATTTTCCTCACAACTCCTTCATGAGGGCATCCCCTTTCCTCACGGGAACCCAACACATCTAGGATCAATACGCCAAATCTGTGGGGATTTCATACACTGTAAAATATCTGGTCCGATAGGCGGCCTTGAGAACAAATTTCAAGAAAACAGAAGCACGCGAGGACAGTCGCGCAGGGGACTTCAGCCGACGGATTCTTCTTCAGGCGCGGTTTCATATTTCCACTTTTTTTCCCCCCAGCTAAAACCCAATCAAATAAATCACCACATGAAAAGCAGGTTTTTACAGCGGGTCCCTTTTGAAGGTGTACCCCCTTTGCATATCGGCAAATTCTCTTGTTAGCTTTGAAAACAAGAGGTAGACTATGAACAGCTTCCAACGGCATCGTTCAGATCCTAACGCCAGGAGACTCCGACATGACAAATCTCTCATAAAATCGCTTTAATAACAATAATACATCTCTAATAAAAAAAAAAAGAGAGAGCGAGAGTGAGAGAGAGACATTTTGTATTCCTTTGGTTATTTCCGGTGACAAACAGCACGGAGGCGAGTAAGAAGAAAAAGTTCGGCGCGCAGAGGCTTAAAAGGGAATTTAAATGCCACTCCTGGCTACATTTTGCAACGTTTAATGTTCCTTGTTAACTTTCAGGCTACATTTTGCTTTGAATGTTCAGAATGGCATTATTGATTGTTTGCCACATTATCCGATATGAAAAGCGCAGAGTGAAAAACCCTCTTGATGCCTCCTGATGGCTTTCAGAAGGAGATCCTGTCAAAGCGCTTGAAAGAATGAATTACCTTTAATTCGACTCATAAAGACACTGCCAGTTTTTATTGTTGTTGTGGCTGTTTCGGTGGCTTTTTTTGTTTTACTTTCAGGGCTCCCGAATGATCCGTTCTGACGTGGTGAAGGAGCTCCACAAAGAAATTATGGCATCTCCTTCACGCGCGGCCTTCAAGATCTTGAAGTGTGTTTCCATTTTCCAACAGGCTTCCCACAAGTATACTCAATCTTCAGGGTTGAGAATCTAGTGCCAATTATTGCTGAAAGCTGATAAACGCCAACCGTTTTCTTTTATTTGAACGTTTGAAAGATTGATGAAAGCATCCTCTCAATAAGGGCTTCTTGTAGGGCTGATAATGGCGAATCCTGATCAAGATGGTTGAAATGGATCTGATAGACTGGTCAGGTGCAATAGGACTGGGTGTTTTGTTGATATGATTTATTGGGTTAGGGATTTTCTGTCTTCATTGTGAGTTGTATTGTATTGAGGGGTGTGCACAGAGGGAGCTCAACCAATATCTCATTGTACATATGATGTGCACTGACAATAAAGATTTGAATTGACAGGTGTGAATTATGGGAACTGAAATCTGAGCACACCTGGACGGCATTGGGTTGGGAAGTCTATAATCCCAAACATATTTTTTTTCCTTCAAGAGGCAACTGGACTTTGTTTTTCCTTGAAGATGTTTCTTCAGAACTTTTTCCAGTTGCCTCTTGAAAAAGCACCTTTGGGACAACCATGACCTGGATGACTGAGAATCTCCATAGATGAAGTCTACAATCCAAATTTAAACGTGGCTTGCCATGTTCTTTCCAATAAAAAGTTATAATTCCCTTTAGCGGGAATTTTTCTCATCCTTGGTTGGTTGGAGCTTTAGCAACCAACACATTTCCCTCCACATTTTTGGAAGTGGTTGTGCATTTCATTGTTGTAAACTGCCGAGGGTGGTGAATAAGTCTGTAGTAAATCCATAATCCATAATCCATAATCAGTAAATAAAGGTTGGTGATTGTGGAGATACGAAGCCAAGATCAGAACTCTAGTTATCTGAAAAAATAATCTCATAGCATCTTTCTTGTATCAAGCCCAACTATCCCAACCATTAGCTATAAGGACCTAAAATCTCCTCCTCCTCCTCCTCCTCTTTCTTTCTCTTTCTCTCTTCTTCTTCTCCTTCTCCTTCTCCTTCTCTTTCTCTCTCCCCCTCCTCCTCCTCCTCCTCCTTCTCTTTCTTTCTCTTTTTCTTTCCTCCTTCTCCTTCTCTTTCTCTTTCTCTCTCCCCCTTCTCCTCCCCCTTCTCCTCCTCCTTCTCCTCCCCAAATTTTCTAAGCTAAGGAAGAATGGAGGATGCCTAGCAAATAAATGGGATTTTATGAGTACAGCACTGAGCAGTAACTTTCCATCACACCATCCAGATGTTAGGCAGCTACACAGGCCAGTCACATCCATCAAAGTCACATCAACACAGCTCCCAATAAGCTGGGCAGCTGAATTGAACAAGGCATGTTTTCCAAACTCAATGCATTCAGTTCCTCAGCAGAGGTTTTCTGAAAATGCCCAAACAGTTCATCACCAGAATAAAGAGAAGTAAAAAAAAAAGATCTTTCTTGGGTGCTGGAAATAAGAACAGATCTATATTTTAGCTTTGGCTACCTAAATCTTGTGGGGTTTAGTGGTGGCTAAACCTAACATGGTGGCTCAGTGGATAAGATGCTGAGCTTATCGATCAAAAAGTCGGCAGTTCAGCAGTTTGAATCCCTAGTGCCGTGTAATGGGATGAGCTCCCGTGACTTGTCCCAGCTTCTGCCAGTTTGAAAGCATGTAAAAAATACAAGTAGAAAAATAGGGACAAGTAGAAAGATAGTAGAAAAATACAAGTAGAAAAATAGAAAAATAGGGGAAGGTAACAGCATTCTGTGCGCCGGCCACATCACCAGAGAGATGTCTTTGGAAAGCGCTGGCTCTTCGGCTTTGAAACGGAGATGAGCACCGCCCCCTAGAGTCAGGAACGACTAGCACATATGTACGAGGGGAACCTTTACCTTTACCTTTACCTAAATCTTGTGCTACGTGCTATGATTATATTCTTATTTAAATTGGTGGGTGGGTGAGGGTTTTCAATAGATGCCAACTGCTGTGAAATTTACTACCTGGAGGCACCAAGGTGCCAAGCCCATTAAATAAAATAACTATCCATAACTCTCTGCGAGGCAATGCCATGTGTTTCTTTGTGACATGGCATCACGGTTCAACAGTGAAAGTCAGAAAGACACCTTGAATCCCCGGCCGACCTCCCCTTCAAGACGGTGATCCTTCCCCACCCCACTGCAAATCAGTATTCTTTTTGTAAAACCCGGCAAAATAGAAATGACAGGGAGTACTTTATTTCCTTCTTGTTGACTGCTAGTCTGCCTATCAAAAAACATTAACACAAATGGATGGAATCTGTCTGCTCAAGCCCACAATCCCAGAACATCCCCATTGCCAGGAGCAAGAAGATGATTGACATTCTAAGTCTATGCTTTGAGTTCCCTTGACATGCCGGGGAATTCTCCAATACAAGGCAGTTTTAAGACAGGTAACAACGAGAAGGAAGGAATCAGGCTACTGCCCTCAGGCAGACCCAGTAGGCCGAAAAGGTAGAAAAATAATAAAAGTCTGGTAAGCTACAGAAATTGTGAAGAGATGGAATCACAGTCCTGTCACAGGATTCTTAAGTTGCAGCAGACACCTGAATCTTGTTGGTCCAGGATTCTCATGCCAACCATCCGTGCTATCCAAGGGTGGGCTGCTGGGAGTTCACAGGGGTTCGGGAGAACCTCTAGCTAAGATTACGTGCAGTTCGGAGAACTCCAAAATCCCACTCCTGGCTGGCTCCGCCCATCCCACCCTGCCCCTCCCAGGAGTCCCCACGCGGCCCGTTTTGGATGCAGGTAAGT
>JANHZT010009407.1:104694-119671 GCA_032468215.1 Stegonotus admiraltiensis | reverse complement strand
CAGAAGTATGAAGGCTATTGCTTAACGCATTGTAAGCCGCCCTGAGTCTCCGGAGAAGGGCGGCATATAAATGAAATAAAACAAAACAAAACAAAACAAAAACCCACGGTGTAATGATAGTAGATCTGAATCCAGACTTTGCAGCGCATTCAAATTACTGTAAGCACCAATTCTATGATAGTATGGTTGCTATGAGGTTTGAATATGTACTGCAATCCTGAATTTATTAATGTGGGGGAATTTGGAAAGGCACACAGAAATAGGGATTTTTAGATCTGTTTCAAGTTTGCCTTGTCCACATTTAAGGACTCACCTAGAAAGACATCTGCATTTATGCACTTTATGGCATGTTGTGGGGTCTAGAGAGGTCAAAAAAGTTAAGATGGCAGGCAGAGATATGTGACCAATCATGTGGTTGCAATCAAAGTCAAAACTTGTGAGATGTAACCCCTGCCCTACAGAGACAATCCTTGTTATGTGACTTTTTAAAAAAAAACTTTGTGGACAAAGTTATTAAAGTTAAGCAGAACAGGGAAGGGTCAGTACATGGAATGAAAACATGTCCAAGATCTCTCTCATCCGTCTTAAGGCACAACTTTAACCATGCTGGCACACCACACATCAGAACACTGTGTAATTTGTTTAAGGTAGTGGTGAAAGATCCTTATTTTTCAGCAGCTCTGCAAAATTCCAGCTCTGTTGAAGGACTCTGGGATTAAATTGGGGGCGCCTGAAGACGGAGAGGCTTCATATAAGCAACGGGTGACCAAATTCATTAAGTTTTGCTTACAAAGTCCACTTTGTAATACTCACTTGGATTGACTGCATGAAATAATACGCACAAGTATTTGGCTAAAAGCTGGAGCGCAAGCCTCATTATTGGTATCATTCCTGAAATGACAGCAAAACGTCCCCATCCCACAAACATGCATTAAGAAATAAAAATAGACACAACTGGAGTTAGATTTTTAGTACCACAAAGGAACTGGGATTCTTGACCCAAAGAATCAATTTCTTGTTTTTCTGTTCTACGACAGATTGAGTTGGGTAGCCATACTATCAATTCCCCAACAATAGAGAGCCTTGAGTAGCTTCTAGGTAACTTAAAGGTTCTACAATTCCTACAGACAGGCTTGTAATGCCAGGTCATATTAAACCTGTGGTGGGGACTTTGGCACTCATCAATTACGACTGTCCTGTATTTTCCAAGGTACAAAGTTAACAGTGAAACGAAGAACAAAAGCCTACCTTAATTCAAGTTTTCTAAGGAGATCACCATTTAAAAAGCCAGTACTTATAACAAAAGATGCATAGGGGAGCTATGGAGGATCCATCACTATGGGGATCCCTATTGTGACTTACTCCCTGGGAAAGGAGGGGCTGAAAGTCTTGGGGTTGTCATAGGACGACCGGGGACAAGCTGAAGCCCAGTTCTGAGTGTGTCAGAGCACAACTTCTGACTGATGGGAAATTCTAAGCAGGCATACCTGGGAAACAACTGGTTAGGGAAAGCTACGAGGGAATTTGCTTGGTCCCATAGGGTTAGCACCCTTCCTTTTGGAAGGAAGCACCGATTAGGTGTTTAGTCCTCAGATGGCAACGTAAATACGAAGGTAAAGAAGTACAAAATAAGTAAAAGGAACAACTGGAATACTCTAAAGAGGTACTACAACAGAGTGGTTGTCCCAAAGGTGTTTTTCCAAAAGGCAATTGGGACTTTCTTGGTTGTTTTGAGAAAATCCCAAGGAGGAAACTGTTGCCTTTTGGAAAAAGCATCTTTGGGACAACCATGACCTGGATGATTGATATATACAACAGAATGGCAATTCTAAAAATTTCCTTTGAAATGTCAAGTGTAACAAACAATTCAGAAGGCCCGTCAAAATTCCTAACAAGAGGTTCTTAAAGAAGATGGAAGACCTTGAATTTGCATGGATTTCTTCTCCGTGACCTCTTTCAAGACTGCAAAAATTTTAAACAAGGAGATAAGAGGTCACTTCTCCATGGTTCTATCTTACAGCATCATTCAAACAATGCTAAGCCACTATTAAAGGCAGGCTTTATATCTGTTGGGTGATACTCAGCGGAGTAGGAAATGGCTATAGATACTATTTATATCCATTCTATTGGCCGTAGAGCCTACTAGAAATTACCAGTCACCAACACAATAGCACAATTATCTTATTTTGGTGTAGAATATGCTTACTGATGTCGTGTTTCAAACTTGAACAAATCAGCACGATCACAATATGGTCACCCCCTTTTCCCTCCTCCTCACAATTATCTTTTCTCTAATGCTAGTGAAAAGAAGGAAAACAAACCAGCCAATTCAGTTGTGTGCTTGGAAAAGTGAGATGTCCAATTTTTACTTGAATCTTGTGGCCATTCAAAGATATCTTTCAATCTTTAAAAAAAACTTTTATTTATTTTTTTTTGTTTTCAAAATAATTGTAATTTATTAGACCATATGTGAGGTTACCATTAAGGAAGTGAGCCCAAACATCAGACATTTGCTGCACTTTCAAACCTTTGTAACACGCATGATTCTCAAAATGAGTCTTACATTTGGATTTACAATTTGTTTTTAAAATGTACCAATACTTAAAAACAGCGAATTTTTTTTTAATTGAAAGGGATACACATTTAAAGCACAAAAATACTGCAAAAATGTCATTTGAAAATGGTGATTAATCTGTTAACAGTTTTAGTTAAGTCAAATCTAGTTAGCACCTTACTGAAGTCAGTCTCGAGTGTAAAATTAGTGCATATAATAGCAAACATGTACGTTTTGACCAGTAGCCCCATTCTTGAAATTGAAAATATTTCAGTTTTCACACTTCTGGAATAAACAATGTTTCCAATTTCAACACAAGAAAAAAAAAGGTTCCTGCTTCAAGTTGATTTGTTTAAAGCAATCATTTATAAAGATTGCATCAACATCCATTAGCAGAGGAAGATCCAACTTTATTGAAACTGCTTGCATACAAAATATATTGCACTATAACCAAACAAATGTCAACATAAAATCCAATCTGTTGTAGCTAATATGTACAGAGAATATTGCCCAAGAGCAGTTACATTACAAGGTCATTCTACCTTGGTTAATTATCTACAGTATTTTAAACCAAACAGCTTACAGATGATGTGTGCAAGGTACCAATTTCAGTTTTCAAATACTATACATTTCCCCAAAATAAATAATTAGAAATCAACATTTAATGTTTGGCAATATTTAAGACTTTTTTTTTTAATATTCGTTAAGTTGTGTGCAGTTTGTTGCCATTTTTATATGCTTGCTTGTACGCAAAGTTAAAAAAAAAGGTAAAATGAAAAAGCACAGAAACAAACAAAAACCCAACACAGACTGGGGCTGCAGTTTGTACAATTCTGTACACAATCAGCAACACTCCCACTGGAGTAAATTTTAATAAAAACAGAATAGCTTAAAATGAAATGTCCTACTGTGTTTTATTTTTGCATGTAAATTTCATTCATGATCGGAAATAGAAAGCATGCCTCATCCCCAATTACGGACGACTAAACCTTACACCAACTTTGATTACAAGTTTTTAAACTACTTGGTGAACAAGACCTTAAAAATTGATCTATATCCAATGCTGTCAAAGTACAGTATATCCCTGAATTTTATGAAGAGCCGCGTAAAACACCATCATCTTCCTATCCCATCTGAATTTAAATATCACAACTGTAGGGGAAGTGAACAACAATGACAATAACAACAACAACAAAAACCCTTATTCTTTTAAATTGGTCCTCTGGCCACAGAGCTGGCACACATTATAAACAAGTTCTGGTTTGTTCCCTTGGTAACCATTAACTGTATTGTCACAATTGGGAGTATGCATTTAAAAAAAAAACAAAACAAAACCCCAAACCCTGTCCTGACTAAAAAGGGGGAAACATAAAAGGAACAAATGAAGAGGGAGGGGGAAAGCCACCACTTCAGGAACATGATCTGCCATTATCTTCAGTGCAAAATAGGTTTCTATCTTATAAACAGCCTAACGATGTTGATGCGAGGAAAAAAATTATGGAAAGCATGCATAATAAAGTACTAACTCTTGGAGAGGTTTTGCTACATATATTTTGTACATTTAAAGTTCCTATTCGGATGTTTCTGCCTGAAAGAGGGGTACAGGTGGGAACCCACCATGGGGCTCTTCCAGGTGAGGTGACCCAGTTCAGGTCTCCCTGCTCAACCCAGAGAAACTGGGCGCTGAGAAGGTGGGGCAGGTACCTGTAAAGACCTGGAGCCAAGCTCTTAAGGAGGATTCCTGCGCCCTGAGCAGGTCTAACAACTGAACGTTAAATGAGAGTTCAGCATTTCCAACAAATCTTCCCTGATTTCTGCTTCCAAAGAGAATATTCCTACCTGCCAAGATATAAAAAAGGCACATACCATACAACTTTTTTTTTTTTTTGCTAATGAAAATGACAATTTAGTTACGTTACACAGAGAATCCGGGTTCACCGAAATNNNTGTGTGAACTGACACAGGACGTAAAAGCAATAGCATCAATTTTACTTTTTATTTATTTATTTAAAGTGAGGAGGTTTTAATAGATTGAAAACAGAAGCCCAATTTGATTACCGCAAACACTATTTATTCTGAAAATTGAAATTTAGCAGTGATTTTGACCAGATGCGTTAAAATGGTACAACTGAACAGAAATACCGATGCACAGTTCAGTATTTTTTTTAAAACAAACAAAAGGAATTCTTTCATTGTTTGAAGTGCAATATGTACTTGAAAGCATTTTGTTTTTGTTTTTTTCAGAAGTTCAAGGTATTTTAATGCAAGTATAATGTCTTATTTTGAAAAAAGAAAACTGCATACTGCTGATGTTAAAAAAAGGCTAACAGAACTTTTTTTTTTGTATTTTTTTGTTTTTGTTTAATATTTCATGCCCTGCCGCCCTCTTGCCTACTATTTGTCTTTGGCCTAACAAGTTTCTCTAATGTGGAATAAGATTTACTGGAACAGTTTAGGAAATACGACTTCTCGAGCTATGCAGTTTAGGGCACGCCATTCACCAACGGTTGCTGACTTTCTCCGCTGTCCGGTTTTTCTTTCTTCTGGTTACGATCCTTACCCGTCCGCAGCCGGCTAGCTTCGCTGGAGGTATTCTGTAAGGTTTTAGTGTGGACACTCCTTTCATTATTGCAGTCAATTCTGATCTGAAATAAGTTATAGTTACATAAAAGCATACCCCTTGCAACCACTAGGGAGCGCCCACTGAGAGCTGGCGGAAAGGACTTAAAAATTAATAATAGTAATAGTAGTAATAATAATAATAGTTTTCTCCTCCTCCAAGTGAAGTAGACTCTGGGAAAAATATATGAGTTAAGAGGCGGGCCGTTTGAATATTGTGAGGTAGCATTTTACAGCTAAATTGCTGGATTTAATACATTGTGCCTTATACACAATATAATGTAAATACAAGATACATTATGTAAATTAGCTATTATTTTGTTCAATGTGAACGTGACAAATTATCTTTAAAATAAATCATGTGCTGACTTTATCTGAATGTGTAGGACTTAAAACTGATCTCCTTCACTCAAACTACAGGTAGTCCTCCACTTACGAGTTTGTTTAATGACCGTTCAAAGTTAAAAGGCACTGAAAAAAGCGACTTATGACTGTTTTTCACACTTACGACCACCGCAGCACCCCTGTGGCCATGTGATCAAAATTCAGATGCTTGGCAACTGACTCCTATTTATGACAGTTGCAGTGTCGGGGTGGGGGTGTCACATAATCCCCTTTTGCGACTTTCTGACAAGCAAAGTCCATGGGGAAGCCAGATTCCCTTAACAACCGTGGTTAAGAACAGTCGTAAAAGGGGGCAAACTCACTTAAAGAATGTCAGACTTACCAACATAAATTTTGGACTCAATTGGGGTCGTAAGTCGAGGACTACCTGTATTCTAAAATACCCCCCTTTTAACCTTCTGGGAAGTGGGCAAATTAAAAACATGAAGGGGAGCATAGTAAAGACATGATGTAGGGAGAACAGACTGCAAAGGGGAAAAAAAACCATGTAACATATACTGCCACACAGGTAAGCATGCTTCATTTATGTATCAGTAAAGAGACGAATCCCTAGTGCCATGTAACGGGGTGAGCTCCCATGACTTGTCCCAGCTTCTGCCAACCTAGCAGTTCGAAAGCATGTAAAAAATGTAAGTAGAAAAATAGGGACCGCCTTTGGTGGGAAGGGAACAGCGTTCCGTGTGCCTTTGGCATTGAGTCATGTCAGCCACATGACCACGGAGATGTCTTCGGACAGCGCTGGCTCTTCGGCTTTGAAACGGAGATGAGCACCGCCCCCTAGAGTCGGGAACGACTAGCAAGTATGTGCGAGGGGAACCTTTACCTTTTCCTTTAAAAAGAAAAAACTTACCTGAAGTGAGCCATCTGTTCTCCCTTTAGCATCTCTTGAATTGCGTTGACGGTTGTCTGTCCTTGACTGGTCCTCGTTTCCTGCATGTCAAATTTTAATTTTAGGAAGGTGACTTTGTAACAGATTTAGGCTGTCTCTCCATCTTTGTTTTGCTTTTTGTTGGCCATTTGACCAATATTCTTCCGGCGCTATTGTAGTATATAAGCTAATACAAATATTACTATTAGCTATGGATTTCTTTTCCCCCTTTTGATTGGTATGTTACATTTGAAGCTGCCTGGGGGAAAAAACCTAACTACGTGTCAGCCTGTAAGTGTTATTAAGGCATAATTCTAAAGATTGGAAATGCTACCTTTCACTCATAATTTGAAAGCGATCCATTTCCACTGAGATTATCATGAAGAATAGGAGTCAGAGAAAGAATTCTTATGTTATTAATAATGGCTATTAGGTAAGCAAACATTCTACAGAAATGTGGGCACTCTTCAGGTAGCCCCAACGATATTTCTGGACATTTTACAGGACCAAAGTAAAAATGTAGGACCAACAGCAATTCTATCTTCCAATCTTAATCAGAGAAGAGCAATTAAGATGATCAAAGGCCTGGAGACTAACCCATATGAAGAACGGCTGCAGATTTTGAGTCTGGCTAGTCTAGAGAAAAGAAGAATTGGGGTGACATGATAGCAGTGTTTCAGTATTTGAGGGGTAGAAGAGGGGGTCAACTTACTGTATTTTTCAGCGTGTAAGACGCACCATTTTTTCCCAAAAAAGAGGGTGAAAATCTGGGTGCGTCTTATACTCCGAATGTAGCCCCGCCCGGCTTCTCAAACGGAGGTTTCAGAGGCTGAAAAAAAGCATCAGAAACGAAGCTTCCGAAAAGAAGCCCCCAAACAGAGCTTCAGAGGCTTTTTTTCTGAAGCTCTGTTTCAGAGGCTTTCAGAGGTAGGAAAAAATGTTTTTTCTGAAATCGAGTTTCAGACATTTCAGAGGCAGAAAAAAAAGCAAGGCACAGAGCTCACAACCAAGGAACCTGCTGCTAAAATTCACCTCTGGGAACAGCTGATTGGGGGTATTCCGGGAGGCCAATCCACCCACCGATCAGCTTTTTTCTTATTTTCCTCCCCAAAAACTAAGGTGCGTCTTATACTCCGGTGTGTCTTACACTCCGAAAAAATACGGTATTTTCCAAAGCACCAGAGGGCAGGACAAGAAACAATGGATGGAAACTAATCAAGCAGAGGAGCAACCTGGAATTAAGGAGAAACTTCCTAACAGTAAGGACAATTAACCAGTGGAACAGAAGTTGCCTCCGGAAATCATGGGTGCTCCATCACTGGAGGTTTTTAAGAAGAGACTGGACAGCCACATCTCTGAAGTGGTATAGGGTCTCCAGCTTGAGCAGGGGGGTGGCTGGACTAGAAGACCTCCAAGGTCCCTTCCAGCTCTGCTCCATTCCACTCCACTCCTCTCCACTCTCCACTCCAATCTACTTCTATTTATTTCTAATCAACACAAAATGTTATTGGAGGGTTTTGTTTTGATGGCTTCTTGTCACCGCCCTCCCACTTTTCCCTGACAACATCTGCCTGGTCTGTGACAGGTGATTGAAACTTCTATTGAAAGTGCTGCTTTTTATTATTATTATTATTATTATTAAAACACGCTGCTGGCAATCTTAGAATGAGCAGGTGTCTATTTCAGAGAGATCCCAAAAGGTCTGTACAAAAACCACGTGGACGAGACCGCGCTTACCTTTGAACCCTCCCCGGCCTCTTCCGCCTTGGCCACGTGCGCCTCCTCCGCGCCTTCGCCCATCCCCTCTGCGCAGGTAGCTGTCTCGCTCTTCTTCTGCTGGGGCTAAGGACCAGTCGCTAAGTTCATCTCTGTGATCAGACTCTGTTTCAGAAGCATTGGATGCTTCAGAGTTAGTTCCTATCGAAGAGTTTGAAAAAACCAAGACATACCACAGGCCATTTTTATGAGGTTTTGGAAAAACCACCCCAAAAGCAACTACCAGCTGAAACCGGTTTCCTGTTGTAATATTTTACAGCGGGGGGGAAAAATATGGTATTGTTACGACTCAAGTATTGCGTTGATGAAAGTTTTAGCGCTTCCTGGGTAGTTTTTTATTGCCTCGATTGAAAGCCATCATGGGCAGCAAACATTCGTGGGGTATATTTGATAAACCGAAATTAAATGAGCCAGGTAGCAAGCATGGAAGGAGCCACGATTTCTGTGCAGAAATCGCTTTTCATCTTTATAGCTCATTGGTATCTTCAGATCAGATCAGCCTCCCCATTTTTAAGAATTCCAGAACTTCAGAGGCCTCTAGAACAAAGTCTTCCAAAAGCTACCCACCTGAAGCATAGCCTGGGCCACGCCTGCTGTGGCCTCGGTTCCTGTAAGGTCGGACACCCCTTCCGAGACCAGGACCATCGTCAGCCATGTACACCTTTTCTTTATCGGGGCGATTCGGGGGTGGCCTTGATGTGGCCCCGATCTGTCGAAGCTGTTCGTCAATCTGCAACCTCTCCAAACGGAGCTGATCCACTTCCTGGAGGGAGGGAAAAAAGAGGCAATTGACCAAAAGCTGCAGTTATTCTAAGGATTACCGTGTGTCTTGGTTCGTTTTAAGGCACAGGAATTCATTTAGGAATGAATTAATAGAAAGTATCATCATCATTTAATGACCCCATAATCCCTTGCGGGGTGGAGTCTGGGCAACTTAATGGAGCTAGCAGGAGCATTTTAATGGCCGGATGCCCTTCCTGTCACCAATGCGGAGTTTTGTTCCAGCAGATATATTCTCAGTGCGCCCAGAGAGAGAAATACCTGCCTCTACCTAGGATCGACCTCACAGCCTCCTGATTGTGAGGCGAGAGCTCCAACCTCTAGGCCACTGCACCACTCTAATAAGAAGAATGAGAGGGTTAAATAATTTTGCGTAACACCTGGAAGCCAGGTAAAGCCAGTGGAATGCTCACCTTTAAATAATTGAGGTGGTAATCCAAAAGAACGGTGGCGTTTGTGATGCTGTCCTTGGTCCCCACGAAGACAAACGGGACCATTCCCTAGAAAGCAAATCTAGAATCAAGTGACTTGCGGGACACCATCCACGCCACTCTAGCATCAGCACTCAATGTACAGGCAGCCCCTGACTTACAGCAGTTCCTTTAGTGACCCTTTGAAGTTACAACAGCACGGAAAAAAAAGCGACTTAGGACCATTTTTCACACTTGTGACCCCCGAAGCATTCATTCCCATGGTCATGTGGTTTACATTCGGATGCCTGACAACTGACTCACATTTATGACGGTTGCAGTGCCCCCCCCGGGGGGGGGGGTTGGTTGGTCACGTGATCCCCTTTTGAGACCTTCCGACAAGTCCAAGTCAACAGGGAAGCCAGATTCACTTAACCACCGTGTTACCAGTTTAAGAATTATGGTGATTCACTTAACAAATGTACCAAGGAAAGTTGTAAAATGGGGCAAAACTCACCACAAATTTCTCACTTAGCAACACAAATTTTGGGTTCAATTGTGGTCATAGGTTGAGGACCACCTGTAATCTCATTAAACGCTTAATGACAATGTTTTAAGTAAGCATGCAAATGCAGTCTTCTTCACTTCATCAGAAGTCAAAACCGGGTTAACATACGGTCCTCAGGATCTTTGTTACATGTGGTGGCCAAGAGAGAAATTCTCTCCTAAGCAATCCAGCCTACATTTTAATTTATACTGACCAATACGCAACCCTGCACTGATCTATGATAAACTACAATGAAACCTCCAATCCTGAAATAAAAGGTTTTATGCATAACGTGCATGATGAGACAATGGACGGATTTTCTGAAGCGGCACATCTGAATATTAGAGGACATGCTGTAACATTTTGAGGAACGGGATCAGTTTAGCTCCTTTGCAAAGATCCAAGAGGTCTAGCTACTTAGCTAATATTACAAAAGGCGAAACAATTAAGCAGTTCCCTGAACTGGTTTGCAATAAAAAATGTAGACGGTTGTAGGAAATGTGTTTTCCTGCATTAATGTGAAACATTACAAATGCCACGTACCTCTTCCTGTGGAATATTTTTATCATTTTCAGCCTCAATTCGCACTCTCACAACTCCAGATTTATCCACTATCTCTTGAATGAGTTTTCCATTTTTTCCTATAACCTTTCCTATAAAAAAGAACACAGGAAAACATTTCCTCAAATCAGAAACGTTAGGAAAAAAAGGGATGACAAGTTACTTCTGCCAAAAATGCTTCCACAGATGCTCAAGTATTTCATTTCCGTATCAATAAAGAAAGTCTGTGGTCACAAGGACAATGGATGCTTATGTCCCTTTGATAGGCATCTTTAAAAACACTTGAGTACTTATTTTAAAAAGGATTCAAGTTTGAAGGTTTATTTTGCTACATGAAGAGATAACATCTGTAATTGCAGGAAATATTTATTAAAATGGATTGAAACCAATTACTAAATATGCCCATTAAGATGAGATTTAATTAAGTGTGACAATAACCTCCAGTATCAAGATTGCAAGGAGAAATCTGTGTCCAATTACCGCAGTCACTTAACTTGTCAAAAGGTTTTTACTCATTATGAAACAAGGATGACATTCAAATCAAACCCTTGTTTTCAGGATTGAAAATAAACTTATTTTGTGAAGTACGGCAATTCATTAGAAAAAAATGGTTATTAAATTCAGACTTGCAGGATATGAAACGGAGTAGCAATGATCCTGGGCCAACAGTTCCTTGTAGCTAGCTTGACACATTATTGTAAATCAGTATTAAAACAGTCCTATTGAGCTACAGCTTCATTTTAACTCAGCCAAATGATCAGAATTGCTATTTGTTTTTGTTTTTTTAAATATATTAACCATACTATGATACTCTCTTCCCATCTTTATTTCTAAAACAATCAGGTTTCAAACACACCTTCTGACTGACTTACCTACTAAGTTTCTTGGGACCTGGATGACATCCTCAGCAAATTCAAGGTAACTTCTGGCCTTCTTCACTGCATCTTGATCCTACAGAAAATGTACGTGTGTTTTAAAAAACTGCAGTGGCTCAGAGTTGGGGATATTTCAATGAGAGTAGCTTCGGAAATGCAACTTACCTCCCCATAAATATGGAATGTACAAGTGTCTTCATCAAGATCAATTGCCGTCACTCCTGGTACCTTCCGGGCTTGCTGGATGTTAGCTCCGTGAGTGCCAATAGCCAGACCCATCAGATCTTCACGTACAACAAACTGCTCATGAAATCTTGAAGCAAGCTGCCTTGAGCTCTGGAAGGGATATTCTGGGTTACACATAAACCTTCAATATGAAGGCACAAGGAGTCATTATTTTAAAAGAAGATAGGTCATAGGGTGTTCTCTCTCTTGCTCATTATTTGGGAATTTCTTAGCAACTACCAAACAATTACATCAAATGACACAGGTTAGTTACTTTCACTAGCACTCTTGAATTTATTTCAAATATTCAAATAATATGAATTTATTTCAATATTCATGAAGTTACATGGATTCTTGGAAGGCAACACCTTCCCTAACATAGGCACCCACCAGATATGTGAATTTAATCCCCCAAAATTGCCTAGCCAATGTAATTATTGTTCAGAAATCTAGGACTGCTGATTCTTTAGAAAACACCCAGGTTAAGGAAAACTTATAAATTCATCTGAAAAGTTAGGGTAACGGTGAAGATAACGTTGGAAGTTAGATCAATGTTATCCAAGCTAGAACTAGTTTTCTAGCACAACTGATAGTCTTCCTGATAAACAGAATATCATACTGCAGGTTAAAATATATTGTCATGAAAAACTCTAAACTTTCCCAAATGTATTGGAAAACACATCCCATCATTTGCAAATGTGGGATGGTCCAGAACATCTCAGGGAAGGTTGCCTCACAGCAGGCATGATTTGCAGGTGTTTCTTATGTTACTGCCAGACTTCGGTTTCTTTACTTTGGCAGCCAAGTGGCTACATCTATAAAAAATGGTTACAACTTTTACCTCTAGTTGTTTGCTTGCTTCTTCATTTCTCATTATCAAGGATAACTTGGTTCGAAGACTTCGAAAGTGCATATCAATTAACATATTTGCACGTTTTGTTGTTACTTCATTAATAGACTAAAGAATTAAAAAGGAGGGGGAAAAATCTTGATTAGTATTATTGCAAAGCAGAACGTCTGAATTCAACCCCATCTATCCAAAAGGAACTTACCAAAATGATAAGCTGATGGGCCTCAGGATCGTATGTTACAGAAAATGCCCCAACTGCCTTTTTGAAATCTTTGTGTGCAGATTCTTTAGCACACCTAAAACAACAATTTAGAACCATGATTAGAGAATGTGCTGTTACTTTGTCCACAGAAGCTCAACAATAACAAGTACGACCCCATGTAGTTTAAAGGGTCATGCTGGCCCTTCCCCACTGTGACACATTCCAAACTGAATCATACTGAATTGATTCATAAACTGTTTCTGGGAATTAACATTTACATTGGTATATTTTCATTTGGTTTCATTCACGTAACTACATAGCAATTAAATTGCAGATTAATTCTACTTTTTCATACTGAAAAACATCATCTTTAAAATCTTTTAATTAAATGCTATGTAGGTATGTTCAGTTGTAATCCATTGAAAAGAACTAAATAGTTTGTAAGTATCTTGCTGGGGTAAAATGCAATATCCATCTTAAGAATACTGGTTATGACTTTATATACAGAATAACGTTGCACTTACATCTGCCTTAAATCTTCAGGTACATCAAGCTTAATCTTATGAAAAGTATCCTTGGTTGCAGGTTTGTTAGGATTGACAGATCTCAAACGCTCAATTGTGACAATTTCATTGTAGGTAGCATCACAAGCAGCATATTCTATTACATAAAACTAATGGAAAAGAACAAATTGTCCAAGACACTGTATAAGTAGGTAGTGATGTTTTAAAGATTACATTTCATATTTGAAGGCCCCACTGCTTACTTTTTGTTTCAATATTTCTTACAGTAAAACCCTGATTTAATTGACTAATGAAAGAAAGAGGAATTTATGAAAGCTGCTACTCCATTAAATCTGAACGGGATTTTACCCTTATATGAAATGGAAAATGGGAATATAGGTGCATATATTTCCTGTGTTTCACATACATAAAAAAATGGAAACAGATTTTACAGATACAGATGCACAGAGCATACGGAAAGATTTCCCCATTGCATCCAAAATCTACTAAATTAAAGGTTTCTTAAACTGAAAGTTTAAGTACATATTTAGAATCCAGTAAAACTAAGAGAGACCTATAGCAATTTAAAATAGAGATGCTATGAAGAAGAGCAAAGTATTAAATATATATGTATATATATATTCCTACCTCACCCTTTATCATTCTCACTTTAGCCAGCCACCAGCAACATGGTTCCTTTTCGTTAGCCCTGGAATAAACCTAAACAAAATCACAGTATAAAACATTGCATTGTTACACAATAAAATGTTATCACCTGGTGGAGAAATAGCACAATGCAATCCTAATGCCATCATCACACTAAAAAGTTGGTTTTAAAATGAAACACCCAGCAATAATCTTGTTTCGTTACATGTCACAGGCTCAGATCTCAATATATCGCTAGTGCGATCAAGTGTTGGTTCAGATCACACGACCATGGAGTTCACTTGATTTTGGGCTATTCATTTTCCTTAGGCCAAACGTTATCTCCCAGGATTGTGAAGCTAAAATGAGGGGAGACACCCAAGTACATCACCTCAAGGCTTGAGGCTCAAGCTCTTCAGAAGGCAGGAAATAAATGAAAATTTAAAAAAAAAAAACCAGAAAAGGGGTGCCTAGAGTGGCAATAGTTTTAACATTTTTTAAATTGCTCCTTGAATCCACACCGCTTGCAGTTCATTTTAATAGGAAAAACACCCTTCTGCTAACCTGGAACAATCTAATCTGGCAAGTCATTTTTCTATTGGGCAATGGTACATGGCAGAATTGGAAGCTGGCACTTTCCTATTGCTATCCCTGCCTTATAAAGCCTTCCATATATTTGTATCTTTATACTGACTTGTAACACTGGGCCACTTCAAAACCATGTCAGTAGGTATATTCAACTTCTTGTACTTATGCTCAATGAAAGCACAAGGAGAAAGTTAAATTGTTAAGATTGGCCCATTCCAACCACCAAATAAATATTCAGAAAAAAAAATGAGATGGTAATATACACAGAAAACTTGTACTGCAATTTTCCAAATCAAATGTTAAAGCTCAAATGATTTTGTCCACTAGAAGCTTGGAGGATTTACACAAGTCTCAGTTTTGTTCAATGTACACAAACTAAATAGGCTTGCTAAACTGGGTACAAAATGTGGACAACAAAGAAATTCCAGTTCAATACGGAATTCACCCATTCCACCAATGGGTGGAAACTAACCAAGGAGAGAAGCAACTTACAACTAAGGAGAAATTTCCTGACAGTTAGAACAATGAATCAGTGGAACAACTTGCCTCCAGAAGTTGTGAATGCTCCA